>JAHUYU010001303.1:0-12296 GCA_030439765.1 Tripidium arundinaceum | reverse complement strand
ACGCCCTCCCAGGGGTCGGATGCGCCCGAGGCAGTGCTCGGGGGCTCGGGCGAGACGGAGACGCCCTTCCGGGGCTTGGGTTTTTCCTTAGATTGGGTATCCCCGATATTGATATCCGACAATACTGCCTCCTCAGCAAGATTTGCACCATCCGAGCCATAAAATTCCTACCTGCAGTGCTCGAATATCGTATTACCGCATATGGGCAGCTACCGCTTATACCTGACATTGCACATATAGGTGTCAGAAGCACAACTGCACAAAATGACTTTGTCAACATTTGGCCACTGCGGTATGAAACCTACACAGATGAGATGTTTGGCAGAATGACTCCACCTGAATATCGGATGTCTGAACGCCGAGGTAAATATCCGTGTGACTACAGTACCACCTTAAAACTCGGTCAGCCCATTCCTAACATTTTAGCTTGTTTGATTAACAGGGTACTCAGCGTTGGACACAGTGGACCGACAGGAGATGCTTGACAAATCCTTTGGTCTGCACGACGAGGCGACTTCCCGTCCACGGGGTACACCTACAAAAACTTTCACTCCTAGCACCGAATTAAATCAGTATGAGTAGTTGTCTATGCTTAGATCTCTAATAATCTCAACCACACACCTACCGCTACCAATCTCGTTTATAGAATCGGGCTCTGTATCTATCTCTGTGCAAGAGACAACCTATTGTTATACTATTCCCTTGTCTATGATATCCTGATGAAAATTGAAAACAAAACACTTCTTAAGATGCTTCCAACAGTTATTTTTGTTCCTTTCCACAACTAAATACTTGACTGTACCTGCATCCCAATGACTTGATTATTGTGCTTGCTCCTATGATACTGTATGTGGGATCCTTGTTATTTAAGATTTTAGCTTCTTTATTACTCCAGAGAATTTATTTGCTGCCCTTAGCTTCAATATATGGTTACTGCTCCACAGATTTTTAGATTCTTATTTCCTTTTTAGCTTCTCACTTTTCCATATAGTGTAGCATTGAATTGATCTGCCAAATGTGGCAACAAACGAGAAACCATAACCCTATATCACACAGCAGGTGCTGAAATGGATTATCATTTTTGAATGTTAACTTATCTTAGATATCACTACTTTCTGTTCATGTACCCATCATTAGATTGAATTAATCTTTGTTGTTTTCAATGCTCTGAACATACGCGATAAACCTGATGGCTTCTCCTTGATTAAATTGACAATCATAGCCTCATGCCAGGCTTACCGGTCCTGCAACCATATGCTTCTTAACAACATCAGTCTAATAGATGGGAAAAAATATTCACATCCATGCAGATACCTACAATGAAGGCTCGGAATCTGACTGATCGTTACCACAGCTATCTCCAAGTCCAGAAGAGGAGATAATGGGATTACAAATAGCCTTGTATAATATCTGTGGCCAATGCTCTGAAATGCTTTGGCAGCACTACTTCAACCTACTTCTAACCTTGTGTTATATCTGGATCCGATGATCTGTAGACCTTTTGGGTCTTTGTTTGTAAATGTGTAGACCCAAAAACATGTGATGGTAAAATCAAATATTTCCATGTAAGTGGAGTGGTATTAGATATTGCTTCACATATAATTATGTAAGGTCATTGAGTAAGAATGGTGTGGTACCTCAATCAATTGGAGCACATAGGAATGTTGCACAAAGACGGATATCATAGTAATAGGCTTAAGCATGAGTATGCATATATTATACATGGAAATATTTGATTTTACCATCACATGTTTTTGGGTCTACACATTTACAAACAAAGACCCAAAAGGTCTACAGATCATCGGATCCAGATATAACACAAGGTTAGAAGTAGGTTGAAGTAGTGCTGCCAAAGCATTTCAGAGCATTGGCCACAGATATTATACAAGGCTATTTGTAATCCCATTATCTCCTCTTCTGGACTTGGAGATAGCTGTGGTAACGATCAGTCAGATTCCGAGCCTTCATTGTAGGTATCTGCATGGATGTGAATATTTTTTCCCATCTATTAGACTGATGTTGTTAAGAAGCATATGGTTGCAGGACCGGTAAGCCTGGCATGAGGCTATGATTGTCAATTTAATCAAGGAGAAGCCATCAGGTTATCGCGTATGTTCAGAGCATTGAAAACAACAAAGATTAATTCAATCTAATGATGGGTACATGAACAGAAAGTAGTGATATCTAAGATAAGTTAACATTCAAAAATGATAATCCATTTCAGCACCTGCTGTGTGATATAGGGTTATGGTTTCTCGTTTGTTGCCACATTTGGCAGATCAATTCAATGCTACACTATATGGAAAAGTGAGAAGCTAAAAAGGAAATAAGAATCTAAAAATCTGTGGAGCAGTAACCATATATTGAAGCTAAGGGCAGCAAATAAATTCTCTGGAGTAATAAAGAAGCTAAAATCTTAAATAACAAGGATCCCACATACAGTATCATAGGAGCAAGCACAATAATCAAGTCATTGGGATGCAGGTACAGTCAAGTATTTAGTTGTGGAAAGGAACAAAAATAACTGTTGGAAGCATCTTAAGAAGTGTTTTGTTTTCAATTTTCATCAGGATATCATAGACAAGGGAATAGTATAACAATAGGTTGTCTCTTGCACAGAGATAGATACAGAGCCCGATTCTATAAACGAGATTGGTAGCGGTAGGTGTGTGGTTGAGATTATTAGAGATCTAAGCATAGACAACTACTCATACTGATTTAATTCGGTGCTAGGAGTGAAAGTTTTTGTAGGTGTACCCCGTGGACGGGAAGTCGCCTCGTCGTGCAGACCAAAGGATTTGTCAAGCATCTCCTGTCGGTCCACTGTGTCCAACGCTGAGTACCCTGTTAATCAAACAAGCTAAAATGTTAGGAATGGGGCTGACCGAGTTTAAGGTGGTACTGTAGTCACACGGATATTTACCTCGGCGTTCAGACATCCGATATTCAGGTGGAGTCATTCTGCCAAACATCTCATCTGTGTAGGTTTCATACCGCAGTGGCCAAATGTTGACAAGTCATTTTGTGCAGTTGTGCTTCTGACACCTATATGTGCAATGTCAGGTATAAGCGGTAGCTGCCCATATGCGGTAATACGATATTCGAGCACTGCAGGTAGGAATTTTATGGCTCGGATGGTGCAAATCTTGCTGAGGAGGCAGTATTGTCGGATATCAATATCGGGGATACCCAATCTAAGGAAAAACCCAAGCCCCGGAAGGGCGTCTCCGTCTCGCCCGAGCCCCCGAGCACTGCCTCGGGCGCATCCGACCCCTGGGAGGGCGTCTCCGTCTCGCCCGAGCCCCCGAGCACTGCCTCGGGCGCATCCGACCCCTGGGAGGGCACCTCCGTCTCGCCCGAGCCCGTCTCCGTCTCGCCCGAGCCCCCGAGCATCACCTCAGGCGCTCGGAGGACTTCCGCCTCGCCCGAGGGACATGTATCATCCCTCGGGCGGGAAAAAAGGTGGGCGCCCGTGGCCGCCCACGTCGCCTTTTTTCCCATTAATGGGGCGAACACGAGTCGTCCCCGTACTCAAAATATGGGGGCCCCGGTACGATACGATATGACCCCGGTCATGTCAAACGTAACTCAGTGGCCACGTCTCCACTACAACAGGGAGATACGACCACTGTGCCGTCTCTCTCTCTCTCTCTCTCTCTGAGCGGGGATTAGGACACGATCTTCGCCCGCCTTCCCACAGTGTAAGAATGCTCCAGCTAAACCTGACAACCGACTGCGGCGCCATTAAACGGGAGCAGCAGCCAGACGACCATACCGCCTTTACTAGAAAGGGCGGCCGTCTACCCCGGATAACAAGGGAGAAAGTACGCAATCTTTAAGTTTTACTTATCCCTTGACCGATCTTTTTTTGTAAATCCATGACTCTCCTTCAGACTATAAAAGGAAGGGCATGGACCTCAGTAAAACCGAACTCTCGAAAGAAGAACAACAAACACCAGAGACTTGGGATCCACTCCCTCTCTCGATCGCTTGTATCCCCTACTATAAGCACCCCGGTGCAGAGTAACACGAGCAACATCATACACTGGACGTAGGGCGATTTTTGCCTGAACCAGTATAAATCCTTGTGTCCGCTTTGCGCAACCATCCGAGACCAGACGCGCAGAAACAAATCACTAGCCGGTCTGTCTAGAGCGCCATTTTAGACACCGACAGTTGGCGCGCCAGGTAGGGGTCTTCTGCGCGTCACGATTCGTTCCACCCGGACTCGGATGGCCGAACGCCACGTTCAGCTCACTCTGGGCTCCCATATCCGATTTGGGAGCCTGGACTTTCTGTCCATGGGAGTCGACTACGACCTAGTCCTACTCCCCCCTCTACGCCCATCGATCCGCCTGTCAATCTCGGCTTCGTCACCAAGCCAACAGGCGGCCTTCATCTACATACCGCCGAGGCACGAGCATCCGAGGGCTCCCGACCCCTCGGCATCGGTCAAACACGGCTGGAACACCAGCTTGACGCCCTTCGGGGACCACGCCCGTCCTCGGAGGTATCTCACGACTCTTACTCGTCCATTGCTAATAACATATCACGACTCTCCGGGGGACCCTCGCTCTCCCCGAGATCGTTCCATACGCATATACCTCAGGTATGGCCCTATGGACTGCATAACGCCGCGAGAACTTACGGCCACCTCGTGGCCCGACGTCTCGCTGCTCAACCTGTAGGCGTCGAGCCCGCAGGCTCACCATACCACCCACAGACCGTCTCGGAGCTCCCTCGGAGTTCTGAGACGGCCTCAAGCGTCGATACTGACGAGTACGACGATGGCTGGTATGGCGCCGACTTCTCCGGGCTAGACGATGCAGAAGCCCTCCGATGCTTTCTCGACAACTGCGACTACCTCCTTGACACCCCCGACTCCGACGACGGGGGCTACGACCCGTCCCGTGAGTGTCTCATGTGCGAGGAGGTGGACGAAGACGAGGAAGAAGAGGAGGAAGAAGCACAGGGCTACGATGATGAGCACACCCCAGCCGGAGCTGTGGTCCGCACCACGGCCCCAGCTGGGAGAGCGTCCCTACAGCTGCCCCGAGAGCCTGCTGGACCTCCCGTTGGGCAGCCACAGTCCCGACTAGAGCAGCTTCTGGAGCGTGAGAAAAGGCTCGACGAGGAGCGTCACTGCTTGTTGCAGCAACGCGTGGCCCTTGAGCAAGAACTCGCGGGCCACGGTGATGGTGCCGCGGCCCGGCTCAGGGCTCGCGACGTCCACCAACGCATCTGCAACGACAACGACGACGGACTCCCACCACCCTTCGCTCGGGCAAGTCAAAACATTGCCGCCGCAGCAATACTCCTCCGGGGGATGCCCGAACCATCAACTCCGGAGGGTCGGCGAGCTCGTGGAGAATTGCGCACTCTCCTCGAGCGAGCCGCCGTACAGCAGGCCGAGAGCTCTGCATCTCGGCAACGTGGGCCCGACCCTCTTCGACCAGCACCTTCTGCGCCGCACGACAAGGGGAGTCGGCCCATCGAGACCCTTGGGGAGCAGAAGGCAAGCTACCATCCGCCCGTGGCTGCATCACCGACGACGCGCGCAACGTCATCAACGCGCGCAAAAAACGCAAGGAGGATGGTGCCAGCCGCGGCTACCACCCTCGTCGGGGCGGCCGCTACGATAGCGAGGAGGATCGGCCCCCGAGCCCCGAACCGCCGGGGCCTCGGGTTTTCAGCCGGGACATCCGCAATGCCCCGTTCCCAACGCGTTTTCGTCAGCCCACCAATATCACCAGGTACTCTGGGGAAACGAACCCCGAGCTCTGGCTTGATGACTACCGACTTGCTTGTCAAGTCGGTGGCGCGGACGATGATCACTTCATCATCCGTAACCTCCCCCTGTTTCTGGCCGACTCAGCGCGAGCCTGGTTGGAGCATCTCTCGGCCCATCGTATTCACGGTTGGGCCGACCTGAAGCATGTCTTCGTCGGTAACTTCCAGGGCACTTACGTGCGCCCTGGAAACCCTTGGGATCTCAGGAGCTGTCGACAGAAGAAAGATGAAACTCTTCGCGAGTTCATCCGACGCTTCTCTCGGCAGTGTACCGAGCTACCAAACGCCGCCGACGCCGACGTCGTTGGGGCGTTCCTTGCGGGGACCAACTGCAAGGACCTGGTCCACGAGCTGGGTCGCAAGGGCCCCCACACCACCAAGGAGCTCCTAGACATTGCCACCAACTTTGCCTCCGGCGAAGAGGCAGTAGGGGCAATCTTTGATCAGCCCCGCGACAAAGGCAAACAGGAGGAGAACGCCGACGAAGGCAACTCCAGCCGACCCTTCAGGAAGAAGAAGAACAAGCCACGGCGCGGGAACGACCTCGCGGCCGCCACCGAGCGCAAGGGCAACCGGACCCCACCCGAGGGGGCCCCGGGCGTTTTCGACAAGATGCTTGATGAACCATGCCCGTATCATCGGGGCCCGGTCAAGCACACGCTCAAGGAATGCGTCATGATGAGACGGTACTTCTCTGGGGATGCCAGGGGGAAGAACGAATAGAGAAGGAGGCCCGATCAGGACAAGGGCGACAATGGCGAAGAGAAAGACGACGGCTTCCCCGTCGTTGACAATTGCTTCATGATCTTCGGCGGCCCGGCTGCGTACAACACCAAGCGCCAACGCAAGCTGGAGCGCCGAGAGGTCTATGCCGCCGAGCCCGCCACGCCGACCTTCCTCAACTGGTCCGACTCCGCCATCACCTTCAACCGCGACGACCACCCCGATCGCGTCCCACAGCCGGGTCGGTATCCGCTTGTTGTCGACCCCATCGTCGGGAACACGCAGCTTACCAGGGTACTGATGGATGGAGGCAGCGGCCTTAACATCATGATCTGATGGTAGCCGGAATAAGCATCAAGGAAAGAGAGGGTTTCGCACCCTGAGGTAGAGTCAACTATTTGGTCTATGCGTGGTAAAGGGAAAGGGTCTTTAGGACACGCTTTATTGAGAGAGGTGTAGTCAACACACATTCTCCATTTACCACTCTTCTTTTTTACAAGGACAGGATTAGCTAACCACTCGGGATGACATACTTCCTTGATGAATCCGGCCGCCAGAAGCTTGTGGATCTCGCCGCCGATGGCCCTGCGCTTCTCCTCGTCGAAGCGGCGCAGTCGCTGCTTCACTGGCCTGAATCCGGCTCGGATGTTCAAGGAGTGCTCGGCGACATCCCTTGGAATGCCTGGCATGTCTGAGGGTCGCCACGCGAACATGTCGTCGTTCGCGCGGAGAAAGTTGACGAGCACTAGTTCCTATTTGGGAGACAGGGCGGCGCTGATGCGCACCGTCCTGCCGTCCGAGCCGCTGGGGTCAAGGGGGACTTTCTTGACCTGTTCGACGGGCTCAAAGGAGCCTGTGGACCGTTTGGGGTCGGGGACCTCCGCGGGGCACTCCCGCAAGTCGGTGGCGAGCGCTTCGGACTCGATGATGGCTGCAGCGTATTCGCAGCACTCGACATCACACTCGTAGGCGTGCTGGAAGGTGGTGCGGATGGTGATGACCCCATGCGGTCCCGGCATCTTGAGCTTGAGATATGTGTAGTTTGGGACGGCCATGAATTGTGCGTAACATGGTCGTCCCAGTACGGCGTGGTAGGTGCCGCGGAATCCGACCACCTCAAAGGTGAGGATTTCCTTCCTGAAGTTGGATGGGTCCCCAAAGGTGACGGGAAGGTCGATCTGCCCGAGGGGTATAGCTCGCTTTCCCGGTACGATGCCGTGAAAGGCCGCCCCGCTTGGGCGGAGTCGGGACCTGGCGACCCCCATGGAATCAAGGGTCTCGGCGTACATGATGTTAAGGCCGCTGCCTCCATCCATCAGTACCCTGGTAAGCTGCGTGTTCCCGACGATGGGGTCGACAACAAGCGGATACCGACCCGGCTGTGGGACGCGATCGGGGTGGTCGTCGCGGTTGAAGGTGATGGCGGAGTCGGACCAGTTGAGGAAGGTCGGCGTGGCGGGCTCGGCGGCATAGACCTCTCGGCGCTCCAGCTTGCGTTGGCGCTTGGTGTTGTACGCAGCCGGGCCGCCGAAGATCATGAAGCAATTGTCAACGACGGGGAAGCCGTCGTCTTTCTCTTCGCCATTGTCGCCCTTGTCCTGATCGGGCCTCCTTCTCTATTCGTTCTTCCCCCTGGCATCCCCAGAGAAGTACCGTCTCATCATGACGCATTCCTTGAGCGTGTGCTTGACCGGGCCCCGATGATACGGGCATGGTTCATCAAGCATCTTGTCGAAAACGCCCGGGGCCCCCTCGGGTGGGGTCCGGTTGCCCTTGCGCTCGGTGGCGGCCGCGAGGTCGTTCCCGCGCCGTGGCTTGTTCTTCTTCTTCCTGAAGGGTCGGCTGGAGTTGCCTTCGTCGGCGTTCTCCTCCTGTTTGCCTTTGTCGCGGGGCTGATCAAAGATTGCCCCTACTGCCTCTTCGCCGGAGGCAAAGTTGGTGGCAATGTCTAGGAGCTCCTTGGTGGTGTGGGGGCCCTTGCGACCCAGCTCGTGGACCAGGTCCTTGCAGTTGGTCCCCGCAAGGAACGCCCCAACGACGTCGGCGTCGGCGGCGTTTGGTAGCTCGGTACACTGCCGAGAGAAGCGTCGGATGAACTCGCGAAGAGTTTCATCTTTCTTCTGTCGACAGCTCCTGAGATCCCAAGGGTTTCCAGGGCGCACGTAAGTGCCCTGGAAGTTACCGACGAAGACATGCTTCAGGTCGGCCCAACCGTGAATACGATGGGCCGAGAGATGCTCCAACCAGGCTCGCGCTGAGTCGGCCAGAAACAGGGGGAGGTTACGGATGATGAAGTGATCATCGTCCGCGCCACCGACTTGACAAGCAAGTCGGTAGTCATCAAGCCAGAGCTCGGGGTTCGTTTCCCCAGAGTACCTGGTGATATTGGTGGGCTGACGAAAACGCGTTGGGAACGGGGCATTGCGGATGTCCCGGCTGAAAACCCGAGGCCCCGGCGGTTCGGGGCTCGGGGGCCGATCCTCCTCGCTATCGTAGCGGCCGCCCCGACGAGGGTGGTAGCCGCGGCTGGCACCATCCTCCTTGCGTTTTTTGCGCGCGTTGATGACGTTGCGCGCGTCGTCGGTGATGCAGCCACGGGCGGATGGTAGCTTGCCTTCTGCTCCCCAAGGGTCTCGATGGGCCGACTCCCCCTTGTCGTGCGGCGCAGAAGGTGCTGGTCGAAGAGGGTCGGGCCCACGTTGCCGAGATGCAGAGCTCTCGGCCTGCTGTACGGCGGCTCGCTCGAGGAGAGTGCGCAATTCTCCACGAGCTCGCCGACCCTCCGGAGTTGATGGTTCGGGCATCCCCCGGAGGAGTATTGCTGCGGCGGCAATGTTTTGACTTGCCCGAGCGAAGGGTGGTGGGAGTCCGTCGTCGTTGTCGTTGCAGATGCGTTGGTGGACGTCGCGAGCCCTGAGCCGGGCCGCGGCACCATCACCGTGGCCCGCGAGTTCTTGCTCAAGGGCCACGCGTTGCTGCAACAAGCAGTGACGCTCCTCGTCGAGCCTTTTCTCACGCTCCAGAAGCTGCTCTAGTCGGGACTGTGGCTGCCCAACGGGAGGTCCAGCAGGCTCTCGGGGCAGCTGTAGGGACGCTCTCCCAGCTGGGGCCGTGGTGCGGACCACAGCTCCGGCTGGGGTGTGCTCATCATCGTAGCCCTGTGCTTCTTCCTCCTCTTCTTCCTCGTCTTCGTCCACCTCCTCGCACATGAGACACTCACGGGACGGGTCGTAGCCCCCGTCGTCGGAGTCGGGGGTGTCAAGGAGGTAGTCGCAGTTGTCGAGAAAGCATCGGAGGGCTTCTGCATCGTCTAGCCCGGAGAAGTCGGCGCCATACCAGCCATCGTCGTACTCGTCAGTATCGACGCTTGAGGCCGTCTCAGAACTCCGAGGGAGCTCCGAGACGGTCTGTGGGTGGTATGGTGAGCCTGCGGGCTCGACGCCTACAGGTTGAGCAGCGAGACGTCGGGCCACGAGGTGGCCGTAAGTTCTCGCGGCGTTATGCAGTCCATAGGGCCATACCTGAGGTATATGCGTATGGAACGATCTCGGGGAGAGCGAGGGTCCCCCGGAGAGTCGTGATATGTTATTAGCAATGGACGAGTAAGAGTCGTGAGATACCTCCGAGGACGGGCGTGGTCCCCGAAGGGCGTCAAGCTGGTGTTCCAGCCGTGTTTGACCGATGCCGAGGGGTCGGGAGCCCTCGGATGCTCGTGCCTCGGCGGTATGTAGATGAAGGCCGCCTGTTGGCTTGGTGACGAAGCCGAGATTGACAGGCGGATCGATGGGCGTAGAGGGGGGAGTAGGACTAGGTCGTAGTCGACTCCCATGGACAGAAAGTCCAGGCTCCCAAATCGGATATGGGAGCCCAGAGTGAGCTGAACGTGGCGTTCGGCCATCCGAGTCCGGGTGGAACGAATCGTGACGCGCAGAAGACCCCTACCTGGCGCGCCAACTGTCGGTGTCTAAAATGGCGCTCTAGACAGACCGGCTAGTGATTTGTTTCTGCGCGTCTGGTCTCGGATGGTTGCGCAAAGCGGACACAAGGATTTATACTGGTTCAGGCAAAAATCGCCCTACGTCCAGTGTATGATGTTGCTCGTGTTACTCTGCACCGGGGTGCTTATAGTAGGGGATACAAGCGATCGAGAGAGGGAGTGGATCCCAAGTCTCTGGTGTTTGTTGTTCTTCTTTCGAGAGTTCGGTTTTACTGAGGTCCATGCCCTTCCTTTTATAGTCTGAAGGAGAGTCATGGATTTACAAAAAAAAGATCGGTCAAGGGATAAGTAAAACTTAAAGATTGCGTACTTTCTCCCTTGTTATCCGGGGTAGACGGCCGCCCTTTCTAGTAAAGGCGGTATGGTCGTCTGGCTGCTGCTCCCCGTTTAATGGCGCCGCAGTCGGTTGTCAGGTTTAGCTGGAGCATTCTTACACTGTGGGAAGGCGGGCGAAGATCGTGTCCTAATCCCCGCTCAGAGAGAGAGAGAGAGAGAGAGACGGCACAGTGGTCGTATCTCCCTGTTGTAGTGGAGACGTGGCCACTGAGTTACGTTTGACATGACCGGGGTCATATCGTATCGTACCGGGGCCCCCATATTTTGAGTACGGGGACGACTCGTGTTCGCCCCATTAATGGGAAAAAAGGCGACGTGGGCGGCCACGGGCGCCCACCTTTTTTCCCGCCCGAGGGATGATACATGTCCCTCGGGCGAGGCGGAAGTCCTCCGAGCGCCTGAGGTGATGCTCGGGGGCTCGGGCGAGACGGAGACGGGCTCGGGCGAGACGGAGGTGCCCTCCCAGGGGTCGGATGCGCCCGAGGCAGTGCTCGGGGGCTCGGGCGAGACGGAGACGCCCTCCCAGGGGTCGGATGCGCCCGAGGCAGTGCTCGGGGGCTCGGGCGAGACGGAGACGCCCTTCCGGGGCTTGGGTTTTTCCTTAGATTGGGTATCCCCGATATTGATATCCGACAATACTGCCTCCTCAGCAAGATTTGCACCATCCGAGCCATAAAATTCCTACCTGCAGTGCTCGAATATCGTATTACCGCATATGGGCAGCTACCGCTTATACCTGACATTGCACATATAGGTGTCAGAAGCACAACTGCACAAAATGACTTTGTCAACATTTGGCCACTGCGGTATGAAACCTACACAGATGAGATGTTTGGCAGAATGACTCCACCTGAATATCGGATGTCTGAACGCCGAGGTAAATATCCGTGTGACTACAGTACCACCTTAAAACTCGGTCAGCCCCATTCCTAACATTTTAGCTTGTTTGATTAACAGGGTACTCAGCGTTGGACACAGTGGACCGACAGGAGATGCTTGACAAATCCTTTGGTCTGCACGACGAGGCGACTTCCCGTCCACGGGGTACACCTACAAAAACTTTCACTCCTAGCACCGAATTAGATCAGTATGAGTAGTTGTCTATGCTTAGATCTCTAATAATCTCAACCACACACCTACCGCTACCAATCTCGTTTATAGAATCGGGCTCTGTATCTATCTCTGTGCAAGAGACAACCTATTGTTATACTATTCCCTTGTCTATGATATCCTGATGAAAATTGAAAACAAACAAAGATTAAGATGCTTCCAACAGTTATTTTTGTTCCTTTCCACAACTAAATACTTGACTGTACCTGCATCCCAATGACTTGATTATTGTGCTTGCTCCTATGATACTGTATGTGGGATCCTTGTTATTTAAGATTTTAGCTTCTTTATTACTCCAGAGAATTTATTTGCTGCCCTTAGCTTCAATATATGGTTACTG
>JAHUYU010000995.1:0-16873 GCA_030439765.1 Tripidium arundinaceum | reverse complement strand
ACCTTTTTTCGCTGCGCGCCCATTTTGCGTGAATTCTCATTATTCTTAACATGGTGCAGCTCTTTGTGGAGACGCAGATGTTCTCTGTTCTATCAGATTCTCGACTGTACAGTTTCGAAAATGAACGGACATAAAGGCATTGTTCCATCTGGAGATCAAACACAGTGATACTCCCTGCTTTGGTTTTGGTGTCTGCTTCCAGGTGCTACCTTTACATGTCATTTCCAATGCAGAGGCAATTGGGAAGATAAAAACAAGGCACGTCGTGTGGAGGGTGGAGGATGTGTTGATTTTGCCAAAGTCACAGCACTAGTGTTCTGAAAGTATCCAGGCTCGTCTGCAATGTAAGAAGAATACTATGGACTGCCAGGTTATAGGTAATAGATGCAACCCGGTCTTCTAAGTGGGATGAGGTACATATGGCGCAGAAAGAAAAGAAATGATGAATATAGTTGTGTTTCTGCTTCAAATCTTGTTTTGCTATGTAACACTAGTGTGTAGTGACTTGGTGATTGCATATAGTGAAAAGGAGAACCATGTATATAGGGTGAGGTTATTCATTGTAGTTACGTGTCCCCGATTTGATCATGTAAATCATGGTCTGGTGCATAAGAAATGGGCATCAGTTTTGATAGGGGGACGTTTTGCAATTTAGTGTCAGTTGCATTTGAGGCCATTGAATCTAAGAACTTCGACATATGTTCAACGAGATCTCATGTTTCGACTGGACCTGCCCATCATCACTATTCACAGCAGCTAGTGTTTTGCGGCCCTATTTGTGTAAATGGATTCTTGGTCGAATAGATCTAAGTTTCCAAGTAATGTGACATCATCATCAATATAACGAAACACATCGCTAGCTCCACTCGTAAGAGTCGGAATAAAAACATGTTATAAATTGCAACATTCTAACAGAACCATTGCCAGCTGCGAGGCCGTTGTATCGCATGATGTCGCGGCTTTGCCGAAACAATGCTTGCTGTTTCGGTTCAACATACTTGCGTTCTCAGAAAGGACTGAAAGGAGAGGCGATGGCTAGCTCAGCAAGCAATGGCAGAAGAAGCAATATCTGCAGCGGCTGTGCAACGGTCTCTAACCTCTCACCCAACCTTTGGATCATCATTGGGCCGCTACAGCCTGGTGATCATTGGAAATGACGATCGAAGTGCATGATATCATGTGGTTCTCATTCACCCCCAACTCGAGCTTCGCATGTTCTCGTTTCAAAATCCTCCTGGCAGTGACAGGCGGCTATAGCAGGTTGTGCAAGCAAGGTGGCCTTCGGCAACGTGTGGCCTGATGCTTAGAAAAGAGAGAAACTTTAGGAACCACTCATGCCACTGCAGCCTGTGGTGCTAACTTGCAGCGATGCCGGAGAAACGAAGAGCGAGGCAAGAACTTGCATCGTTCAATAGAAAACAATTTGAATGGTCTTGAAGAGCAATTCCCATTTTAGCTATGGGACCCAATATTTCTCCTACCACTGCTTCCACGCTGCGGAAGGCTAGAATAGTACCTCTGCCTCCTGTTAAAGAATTAGACAATTTTCAGATTAAAAGCATGATTAAATCTAGAACATAAATTATGGCAAATATATGAACTAGATTAAACATGTATGGCATACTAGTATAGCAGATCAGCATATTTCACAGCATCAACATGACAAGCATTGATAGTCCAGCAGATAGATTAGATTGTACGAACGTCAAGATTAGATCAAGAAAATTATACCTTTCGGTTGTAGTAGTAGATGGTGTTGAAGATGTGGCTGACGGTGGTGATGGAGCGAGATCGCTGATGTCGATGTCGTCGATGTTGAAGTCGCCGTCGAAGTCATCGATGAGAGGCGGAGGAGTATTCTTGATGACGATCCCGCGAGCTCTAGCACGACGAAGCGGACGCGCCGATGCACCCTTTGGAAGACGAGCCGTTGTGGAAGCTTTGGGAGCAGTCGCGCGAAGAACGCTTCCCAAAAATCTTATTCGCCTTCTCCCGGTGCAGGATCGCAAAGACGAGGGTTCCGGAGACCTGCTCACCCGGTTGCTGGTGCACGCAAGCGATCGGACTGGAGTAGCTACAGCGGCGGCGCAATAGCGAGTAGAGGCCAAAACTCTAGCTCAACTGGATACGTTTTGGCGTGGCCGACATGTTGCTTATATAGTCCTGTCCAACCAATCTCATGTCGCGATCACGATCTAAATTGATTTAGGACTCTTAATTGTAACCGATTAGGACTCATGCAACTTGAAGGCTAAGAAACCAAAAAACGAAAACAGCAAAAGGAGATCGCGCTCCCGCAGGCGAGGAGCCGGATTTCGGCAGACCATTCACGCAGGTGCCGCGCACCCGCGCCCTCGCCCGGCCCGGCCCGGCGAGGCGAGCGAGCGCGCGTGTGGACTTCTCTTACTCCTCTCACACTAGAATTGAGGAAGTGGAGAGGACTTCCATATTTAAGTATGACTACCTCTACTTCAACAAGCAAGGTGGTACTAAAGAGTTCCCACGTCCCCTCTTACTCACATGAATGGGCCTTTGAGATTTATTAGGAATTTCACAATTGGTTATTGGGCCAAGCCCATATAAATTCCAATAATCCCCCACTAGATCTCAAATACCCATTTAGAGATTTGTCTGTTCTCACTACTGTTTGATAGACCAGTGTTTCGTCAGAGACTGTGAAGTTGAACTTCCGCCTAGAACCTCAAGCTACACTCATCCACAACTTGAACAATGGACTATGCCTTGAATTGCAAGTTTTGTGCGAATTAGCTTTTCTCAAAATCAAACTAGTACCTGGCTACCAATAGCCTTACTCCGTGGGTGGAGCATATACATCGTACTCCCTGGTCTCTTCATGAGCTTACTAGAAACCACCCAAATCTCATAGACTGCGACGTTATACAGTCGAACTCATATAGGTATGTTCTTTCAAGAATACTCTGTAGGACAGCATCTTCGCTTGTTAAAGCCAATAGAACATGTTAAGGCATTAGCCAACCTACCATACAGTGCCTCAACGCTTTGAGAGTATTGCATCTTCACATAGAGAGGGTTATAATTATACTCTCCTCAGTTTACCAATAGTTTGTTCTTCCCCAGATCCTAAGTCACGGGATCTCCGATCAAAAAGGTTGGGTTACTACTACTGTAAACTCATATGAGTCTCAAACCCATCTCCCTTGATGCTATTTCTATCACATTCTGTAATAGCCCTTTGGTAAAGGGATCTGCTAGGTTCTTGTCTGTTTGCACATAAGCCACAGTGATTACTCTGGAGTTTCTCAACTTCCTGACAGACTTCAAACGTCTTTTAACGTGTCTTGTTGACTTCGTATTATCCTTGCACTATTTACTTTAGTGATCACTGTTTGGTTATCACAGTTCATAAGGATAGCCGGTATTGGTTTTTCAACCACTGGTAAGTCTGACAAGAGCTCACGTAGCCACTCTGCCTCTGCAGAAGCTATATCCAAAGCAGTAAGTTCTGCTTCCATGGTAGATTTAGTCAAAATAGTCTGTTTACTAGACCTCCAAGGACACTACGTCACCTCCAAGAGTAAACACATACCCTCTAGTGGCATAGATTTGATTAATATTAGAAATCCAGTTCGCATCACTATATCCCTCTAGCACAGCTAGGTGCCCAAAATAGTGAATCCCAAAACTCCTTGTACCTTTGAGATAACGCAAGACCCTCTCAAGTACATGCAATGATTATCACCTGGATTGGACATGTACCTACTCAACTTGCACACGACAAAAGAGATATCTGGTCTGGTTGCGTTAGCTAGATACATGAGTGAACCAATTATCTGACAATATCTCAATTGATCTCTAGCAATCTTCTTATCCTTTCTCAATGTCACACTAGGATCATAAGGTGTTTGAGTAGGCTTGCTCTCCATAAAACCAAAACGGCTCAAGACCTTCTCAACATAGTGAGATTGTGACAAGGTAATCCCACTATCTTCCTTAATCAGCTTAATGTTTAGATTACATCAGCTTCTCCTAGATCTTTCATGTCAAAACTTTTTGACAAAAAAGACTTGACCTCATTAATAATATCAATGTTTGTTTCAAAGATTAGAATATCATCAACATATAAACATAATATAACAGATTGGCCCCCACTATGTCGATAATACACACACCTATCAGCTTCATTAACAGCAAAGCCCGCACCCGTTAAAATAGTATCAAACTTCTCATGCCATTGTTTAGGTGCTTGTTTCAAGCCATACAAAGACTTCAAGAATTTACACACCTTCTGCTCTTCACCTTTTACTACAAATCCATCTGGTTGATCCATATAAATCTCCTCATCCAACTCTCCATTAAGGAAAGCTGTCTTCACGTCCATTTGATGAACGAGAAGACCATACGAGGCAGCCAGAGAAAGTAGCACTCGAATAGTGGTCATTCTAGCAACAGGTGAATAAGTATCAAAGAAATCCTTACCTTCCTTTTGGGTATAACCCTTAACCACAAGCCGAGCCTTGTACTTATTAATAGTACCATCAGGCCTAAGCTTCTTCTTGAACACCCACTTACATCCAATTGATTTACAACCAAAAGGTACCTCAGATAACTCCCAAGTTCCATTAGAAAGAATTGAGTCCATCTCACTACGAACAACTTCTTTCCAATCATCTGTATCTAGAGATGCGTATGCCTCTGTAATAGAGGTAGGAGTATCATCCACAAGATACACAATGAAATCATCACCAAAAGATTTTGCAATCCTTCGTCTCTTGTTCCTCGCAGGAACTTCATTGTCATTCTCCTCAAGGACTTCTTCAGGTGGTTGCTCAAATGACTCAATAGAAGATTCAATAGGTACAGTAAAATCAGGAGCTATCTCAGAGGAAAATCTAGCATTGCTACACATCTCTTTCATAGGGAATATATTTTCAAAAAATGTAGCATCACGAGATTCAAAAATTATATCCACATGCATATCAGGAACTTCAGATTTTACTACTAAAAATCTATAGGCAATGCTATGGTGAGCATATCCTAGAAAGACATAATCCCCAGTCTTCGGTTCAAGCTTACGTTTCTTAGAAATTGGGACATTGACTTTCGCCAAATATTCTCACGTGCGCAAGTATGAAAGTGATGGTTTTCTTCCAATCCAATTCTCATATGGAGTTGTCTCTTTATTTCTGTTTGGAATTCTATTCAGGACATGACTCACGGTTAATAGAGCTTCCCCCACCATGCCTTAGATAGACCAGCAGTGTCTAACATGGCGTTCACCAAGTCAGTCAGCGTGCGGTTTTTCCTCTCGGCAATCCCGTTTGATTCAGGCGAATAGGAAGCTGTCCTCTCATGAATAATACCATGTTCCGCACAGAACTCATCAAAATAATATAGGAAAATATTCACCACCATAATCTGACCTTAGATGTTTAATTTTTGGTAGATTTTTAATAATAAGTCAGTGAATCATATTTGTGGCACGATTAATGATAATTCGAGTGTTTGGCATTCTCGCTTATGTCATGTTAACTTTGGATTGATGTCACGTTTGTCTAGCCTGAATTAATTTCAGATCTCACTATTGCCAAAGGTTCTAAATGCCATAGCTGTGTGCAATCTAAGCGACCTCGAAAGCCTCATAGGGCAGCGGAGGAGAGAAACTTGGCACCTCTAGAACTCATACATTCTGATCTTTGCGAGATGAATGGTGTGTTGACAAAAGGTAGAAAGAGATATTTCATAACTTTAATTGATGATGCAACTAGATTTTGCTATGTTTACTTGCTTAAAACTAAGATGAAATGCTAGACTACTTTAAAATTTATAAGGCTGAAGTTGAAAATCAACTAGAGAGAAAAATTAAACATCTAAGGTCAGATTATGGTGGTGAATATTTTCCTATATTATTTGATGAGTTCTGTGCGGAACATGGTATTATTCATGAGAGGACAGCTTCCTATTCGCCTGAATCAAACGGGATTGCCGAGAGGAAAAACCGCACGCTGACTGACTTGGTGAACGCCATGTTAGACACTGCTGGTCTATCTAAGGCATGGTGGGGGAAGCTCTATTAACCGTGAGTCATGTCCTGAATAGAATTCCAAACAGAAATAAAGAGACAACTCCATATGAGAATTGGATTGGAAGAAAACCATCACTTTCATACTTGCGCACGTGAGAATATTTGGCGAAAGTCAATGTCCCAATTTCTAAGAAACGTAAGCTTGAACCGAAGACTGGGGATTATGTCTTTCTAGGATATGCTCACCATAGCATTGCCTATAGATTTTTAGTAGTAAAATCTGAAGTTCCTGATATGCATGTGGATATAATTTTTGAATCTCGTGATGCTACATTTTTTGAAAATATATTCCCTATGAAAGAGATGTGTAGCAATGCTAGATTTTCCTCTGAGATAGCTCCTGATTTTACTGTACCTATTGAATCTTCTATTGAGTCATTTGAGCAACCACCTGAAGAAGTCCTTGAGGAGAATGACAATGAAGTTCCTGCGAGGAACAAGAGACGAAGGATTGCAAAATCTTTTGGTGATGATTTCATTGTGTATCTTGTGGATGATACTCCTACCTCTATTACAGAGGCATACGCATCTCTAGATACAGATGATTGGAAAGAAGTTGTTCGTAGTGAGATGGACTCAATTCTTTCTAATGGAACTTGGGAGTTATCTGAGGTACCTTTTGGTTGTAAATCAATTGGATGTAAGTGGGTGTTCAAGAAGAAGCTTAGGCCTGATGGTACTATTAATAAGTACAAGGCTCGGCTTGTGGTTAAGGGTTATACCCAAAAGGAAGGTAAGGATTTCTTTGATACTTATTCACCTGTTGCTAGAATGACCACTATTCGAGTGCTACTTTCTCTGGCTGCCTCGTATGGTCTTCTCGTTCATCAAATGGACGTGAAGACAGCTTTCCTTAATGGAGAGTTGGATGAGGAGATTTATATGGATCAACCAGATGGATTTGTAGTAAAAGGTGAAGAGCAGAAGGTGTGTAAATTCTTGAAGTCTTTGTATGGCTTGAAACAAGCACCTAAACAATGGCATGAGAAGTTTGATACTATTTTAACGGGTGCGGGCTTTGCTGTTAATGAAGCTGATAGGTGTGTGTATTATCGACATAGTGGGGGCCAATCTGTTATATTATGTTTATATGTTGATGATATTCTAATCTTTGAAACAAACATTGATATTATTAATGAGGTCAAGTCTTTTTTGTCAAAAAGTTTTGACATGAAAGATCTAGGAGAAGCTGATGTAATTCTAAACATTAAGCTGATTAAGGAAGATAGTGGGATTACCTTGTCACAATCTCACTATGTTGAGAAGGTCTTGAGCCGTTTTGGTTTTATGGAGAGCAAGCCTACTCAAACACCTTATGATCCTAGTGTGACATTGAGAAAGGATAAGAAGATTGCTAGAGATCAATTGAGATATTGTCAGATAATTGGTTCACTCATGTATCTAGCTAACGCAACCAGACCAGATATCTCTTTTGTCGTGTGCAAGTTGAGTAGGTACATGTCCAATCCAGGTGATAATCATTGGCATGTACTTGAGAGGGTCTTGCGTTATCTCAAAGGTACAAGGAGTTTTGGGATTCACTATTTTGGGCACCTAGCTGTGCTAGAGGGATATAGTGATGCGAACTGGATTTCTAATATTAATCAAATCTATGCCACTAGTGGGTATGTGTTTACTCTTGGAGGTGACGTAGTGTCTTGGAGGTCTAGTAAACAGACTATTTTGACTAAATCTACCATGGAAGCAGAACTTACTGCTTTGGATATAGCTTCTGCAGAGGCAGAGTGGCTACGTGAGCTCTTGTCAGACTTACCAGTGGTTGAAAAACCAATACCGGCTATCCTTATGAACTGTGATAACCAAACAGTGATCACTAAAGTAAATAGTGCAAGGATAATACGAAGTCAACAAGACACGTTAAAAGACGTTTGAAGTCTGTCAGGAAGTTGAGAAACTCCAGAGTAATCACTGTGGCTTATGTGCAAACAGACAAGAACCTAGCAGATCCCTTTACCAAAGGGCTATTACAGAATGTGATAGAAATAGCATCAAGGGAGATGGGTTTGAGACTCATATGAGTTTACAGTAGTAGTAACCCAACCTTTTTGATCGGAGATCCCGTGACTTAGGATCTGGGAAGAACAAACTATTGGTAAACTGAGGAGAGTATAATTATAACCCTCTCTATGTGAAGATGCAATACTCTCAAAGCGTTGAGGCACTGTATGGTAGGTTGGCTAATGCCTTAACATGTTCTATTGGCTTTAACAAGCGAAGATGCTGTCCTACAGAGTATTCTTGAAAGAACATACCTATATGAGTTCGACTGTATAACGTCGCAGTCTATGAGATTTGGGTGGTTTCTAGTAAGCTCATGAAGAGACCAGGGAGTACGATGTATATGCTCCACCCACGGAGTAAGGCTATTGGTAGCCAGGTACTAGTTTGATTTTGAGAAAAGCTAATTCGCACAAAACTTGCAATTCAAGGCATAGTCCATTGTTCAAGTTGTGGATGAGTGTAGCTTGAGGTTCTAGGCGGAAGTTCAACTTCACAGTCTCTGACGAAACACTGGTCTATCAAACAGTAGTGAGAACAGACAAATCTCTAAATGGGTATTTGAGATCTAGTGGGGGATTATTGGAATTTATATGGGCTTGGCCCAATAACCAATTGTGAAATTCCTAATAAATCTCAAAGGCCCATTCATGTGAGTAAGAGGGGACGTGGGAACTCTTTAGTACCACCTTGCTTGTTGAAGTAGAGGTAGTCATACTTAAATATGGAAGTCCTCTCCACTTCCTCAATTCTAGTGTGAGGAGGAGTAAGAGAAGTCCACACGCGCGCTCGCTCGCCTCGCCGGGCCGGGCCGGGCGAAGGGCGCGGGTGCGCGGCACCTGCGTGAATGGTCTGCCGAAATCCGGCTCCTCGCCTGCGGGAGCGCGATCTCCTTTTGCTGTTTTCGTTTTTTGGTTTCTTAGCCTTCAAGTTGCATGAGTCCTAATCGGTTACAAATTAAGAGTCCTAAATCAATTTAGATCGTGATCGCGACATGAGATTGGTTGGACAGGACTATATAAGCAACATGTCGGCCACGCCAAAACGTATCCAGTTGAGCTAGAGTTTTGGCCTCTACTCGCTATTGCGCCGCCGCTGTAGCTACTCCAGTCCGATCGCTTGCGTGCACCAGCAACCGGGTGAGCAGGTCTCCGGAACCCTCGTCTTTGCGATCCTGCACCGGGAGAAGGCGAATAAGATTTTTGGGAAGCGTTCTTCGCGCGACTGCTCCCAAAGCTTCCACAACGGCTCGTCTTCCAAAGGGTGCATCGGCGCGTCCGCTTCGTCGTGCTAGAGCTCGCGGGATCGTCATCAAGAATACTCCTCCGCCTCTCATCGATGACTTCGACGGCGACTTCAACATCGACGACATCGACATCAGCGATCTCGCTCCATCACCACCGTCAGCCACATCTTCAACACCATCTACTACTACAACCGAAAGGTATAATTTTCTTGATCTAATCTTGACGTTCGTACAATCTAATCTATCTGCTGGACTATCAATGCTTGTCATGTTGATGCTGTGAAATATGCTGATCTGCTATACTAGTATGCCATACATGTTTAATCTAGTTCATATATTTGCCATAATTTATGTTCTAGATTTAATCATGCTTTTAATCTGAAAATTGTCTAATTCTTTAACAGGAGGCAGAGGTACTATTCTAGCCTTCCGCAGCGTGGAAGCAGTGGTAGGAGAAATATTGGGTCCCATAGCTAAAATGGGAATTGCTCTTCAAGACCATTCAAATTGTTTTCTATTGAACGATGCAAGTTCTTGCCTCGCTCTTCGTTTCTCCGGCATCGCTGCAAGTTAGCACCACAGGCTGCAGTGGCATGAGTGGTTCCTAAAGTTTCTCTCTTTTCTAAGCATCAGGCCACACGTTGCCGAAGGCCACCTTGCTTGCACAACCTGCTATAGCCGCCTGTCACTGCCAGGAGGATTTTGAAACGAGAACATGCGAAGCTCGAGTTGGGGGTGAATGAGAACCACATGATATCATGCACTTCGATCGTCATTTCCAATGATCACCAGGCTGTAGCGGCCCAATGATGATCCAAAGGTTGGGTGAGAGGTTAGAGACCGTTGCACAGCCGCTGCAGATATTGCTTCTTCTGCCATTGCTTGCTGAGCTAGCCATCGCCTCTCCTTTCAGTCCTTTCTGAGAACGCAAGTATGTTGAACCGAAACAGCAAGCATTGTTTCGGCAAAGCCGCGACATCATGCGATACAACGGCCTCGCAGCTGGCAATGGTTCTGTTAGAATGTTGCAATTTATAACATGTTTTTATTCCGACTCTTACGAGTGGAGCTAGCGATGTGTTTCGTTATATTGATGATGATGTCACATTACTTGGAAACTTAGATCTATTCGACCAAGAATCCATTTACACAAATAGGGCCGCAAAACACTAGCTGCTGTGAATAGTGATGATGGGCAGGTCCAGTCGAAACATGAGATCTCGTTGAACATATGTCGAAGTTCTTAGATTCAATGGCCTCAAATGCAACTGACACTAAATTGCAAAACGTCCCCTATCAAAACTGATGCCCATTTCTTATGCACCAGACCATGATTTACATGATCAAATCGGGGACACGTAACTACAATGAATAACCTCACCCTTAATAATCATGTTGTTTGTTAGTTCTCTTGACAGCATAAAATCCATTGAGTAATGTTGGCCCTGAATGATCAGGTTTCTTTGCTTCTGAAAGACAGTTTCATTGATTCGTTCCCCTCAAATGATCGACCATTTATAAAGGTACTTGTCTTATTGTTTTACACAGCAGATTCTGTGTTTATTTTCTGTAAGAAAACCACATATAGTTATGGAACTAGCAGACTTCAGGCCTTTCTGTCTGGGCAAGGCGCAAAGTATGAACAAATAAGCAGATCCTCAGTAATAGGGTTTCTTGATGGAACTCCTATGATGCTGTCACGCTATGGAGCTATGCATGCTTCCAATGGAATCAGCTTTCTTTCTTCCCAATTGCCTCTGCATTGGAAATGACATGTAAAGGTAGCACCTGGAAGCAGACACCAAAACCAAAGCAGGGAGTATCACTGTGTTTGATCTCCAGATGGAACAATGCCTTTATGTCCGTTCATTTTCGAAACTGTACAGTCGAGAATCTGATAGAACAGAGAACATCTGCGTCTCCACAAAGAGCTGCACCATGTTAAGAATAATGAGAATTCACGCAAAATGGAAAAAAACGCAGCAGCGACAAAAAAGGAAGAAAGAAAGCTGATTCCATTGGAAGCATGCATAGCTCCATAGCGTGACAGCATCATAGGAGTTCCATCAAGAAACCCTATTACTGAGGATCTGCTTATTTGTTCATACTTTGCGCCTTGCCCAGACAGAAAGGCCTGAAGTCTGCTAGTTCCATAACTATATGTGGTTTTCTTACAGAAAATAAACACAGAATCTGCTGTGTAAAACAATAAGACAAGTACCTTTATAAATGGTCGATCATTTGAGGGGAACGAATCAATGAAACTGTCTTTCAGAAGCAAAGAAACCTGATCATTCAGGGCCAACATTACTCAATGGATTTTATGCTGTCAAGAGAACTAACAAACAACATGATTATTAAGGGTGAGGTTATTCATTGTAGTTACGTGTCCCCGATTTGATCATGTAAATCATGGTCTGGTGCATAAGAAATGGGCATCAGTTTTGATAGGGGACGTTTTTGCAATTTAGTGTCAGTTGCATTTGAGGCCATTGAATCTAAGAACTTCGACATATGTTCAACGAGATCTCATGTTTCGACTGGACCTGCCCATCATCACTATTCACAGCAGCTAGTGTTTTGCGGCCCTATTTGTGTAAATGGATTCTTGGTCGAATAGATCTAAGTTTCCAAGTAATGTGACATCATCATCAATATAACGAAACACATCGCTAGCTCCACTCGTAAGAGTCGGAATAAAAACATGTTATAAATTGCAACATTCTAACAGAACCATTGCCAGCTGCGAGGCCGTTGTATCGCATGATGTCGCGGCTTTGCCGAAACAATGCTTGCTGTTTCGGTTCAACATACTTGCGTTCTCAGAAAGGACTGAAAGGAGAGGCGATGGCTAGCTCAGCAAGCAATGGCAGAAGAAGCAATATCTGCAGCGGCTGTGCAACGGTCTCTAACCTCTCACCCAACCTTTGGATCATCATTGGGCCGCTACAGCCTGGTGATCATTGGAAATGACGATCGAAGTGCATGATATCATGTGGTTCTCATTCACCCCCAACTCGAGCTTCGCATGTTCTCGTTTCAAAATCCTCCTGGCAGTGACAGGCGGCTATAGCAGGTTGTGCAAGCAAGGTGGCCTTCGGCAACGTGTGGCCTGATGCTTAGAAAAGAGAGAAACTTTAGGAACCACTCATGCCACTGCAGCCTGTGGTGCTAACTTGCAGCGATGCCGGAGAAACGAAGAGCGAGGCAAGAACTTGCATCGTTCAATAGAAAACAATTTGAATGGTCTTGAAGAGCAATTCCCATTTTAGCTATGGGACCCAATATTTCTCCTACCACTGCTTCCACGCTGCGGAAGGCTAGAATAGTACCTCTGCCTCCTGTTAAAGAATTAGACAATTTTCAGATTAAAAGCATGATTAAATCTAGAACATAAATTATGGCAAATATATGAACTAGATTAAACATGTATGGCATACTAGTATAGCAGATCAGCATATTTCACAGCATCAACATGACAAGCATTGATAGTCCAGCAGATAGATTAGATTGTACGAACGTCAAGATTAGATCAAGAAAATTATACCTTTCGGTTGTAGTAGTAGATGGTGTTGAAGATGTGGCTGACGGTGGTGATGGAGCGAGATCGCTGATGTCGATGTCGTCGATGTTGAAGTCGCCGTCGAAGTCATCGATGAGAGGCGGAGGAGTATTCTTGATGACGATCCCGCGAGCTCTAGCACGACGAAGCGGACGCGCCGATGCACCCTTTGGAAGACGAGCCGTTGTGGAAGCTTTGGGAGCAGTCGCGCGAAGAACGCTTCCCAAAAATCTTATTCGCCTTCTCCCGGTGCAGGATCGCAAAGACGAGGGTTCCGGAGACCTGCTCACCCGGTTGCTGGTGCACGCAAGCGATCGGACTGGAGTAGCTACAGCGGCGGCGCAATAGCGAGTAGAGGCCAAAACTCTAGCTCAACTGGATACGTTTTGGCGTGGCCGACATGTTGCTTATATAGTCCTGTCCAACCAATCTCATGTCGCGATCACGATCTAAATTGATTTAGGACTCTTAATTTGTAACCGATTAGGACTCATGCAACTTGAAGGCTAAGAAACCAAAAAAACGAAAACAGCAAAAGGAGATCGCGCTCCCGCAGGCGAGGAGCCGGATTTCGGCAGACCATTCACGCAGGTGCCGCGCACCCGCGCCCTTCGCCCGGCCCGGCCCGGCGAGGCGAGCGAGCGCGCGTGTGGACTTCTCTTACTCCTCCTCACACTAGAATTGAGGAAGTGGAGAGGACTTCCATATTTAAGTATGACTACCTCTACTTCAACAAGCAAGGTGGTACTAAAGAGTTCCCACGTCCCCTCTTACTCACATGAATGGGCCTTTGAGATTTATTAGGAATTTCACAATTGGTTATTGGGCCAAGCCCATATAAATTCCAATAATCCCCCACTAGATCTCAAATACCCATTTAGAGATTTGTCTGTTCTCACTACTGTTTGATAGACCAGTGTTTCGTCAGAGACTGTGAAGTTGAACTTCCGCCTAGAACCTCAAGCTACACTCATCCACAACTTGAACAATGGACTATGCCTTGAATTGCAAGTTTTGTGCGAATTAGCTTTTCTCAAAATCAAACTAGTACCTGGCTACCAATAGCCTTACTCCGTGGGTGGAGCATATACATCGTACTCCCTGGTCTCTTCATGAGCTTACTAGAAACCACCCAAATCTCATAGACTGCGACGTTATACAGTCGAACTCATATAGGTATGTTCTTTCAAGAATACTCTGTAGGACAGCATCTTCGCTTGTTAAAGCCAATAGAACATGTTAAGGCATTAGCCAACCTACCATACAGTGCCTCAACGCTTTGAGAGTATTGCATCTTCACATAGAGAGGGTTATAATTATACTCTCCTCAGTTTACCAATAGTTTGTTCTTCCCAGATCCTAAGTCACGGGATCTCCGATCAAAAAGGTTGGGTTACTACTACTGTAAACTCATATGAGTCTCAAACCCATCTCCCTTGATGCTATTTCTATCACATTCTGTAATAGCCCTTTGGTAAAGGGATCTGCTAGGTTCTTGTCTGTTTGCACATAAGCCACAGTGATTACTCTGGAGTTTCTCAACTTCCTGACAGACTTCAAACGTCTTTTAACGTGTCTTGTTGACTTCGTATTATCCTTGCACTATTTACTTTAGTGATCACTGTTTGGTTATCACAGTTCATAAGGATAGCCGGTATTGGTTTTTCAACCACTGGTAAGTCTGACAAGAGCTCACGTAGCCACTCTGCCTCTGCAGAAGCTATATCCAAAGCAGTAAGTTCTGCTTCCATGGTAGATTTAGTCAAAATAGTCTGTTTACTAGACCTCCAAGACACTACGTCACCTCCAAGAGTAAACACATACCCACTAGTGGCATAGATTTGATTAATATTAGAAATCCAGTTCGCATCACTATATCCCTCTAGCACAGCTAGGTGCCCAAAATAGTGAATCCCAAAACTCCTTGTACCTTTGAGATAACGCAAGACCCTCTCAAGTACATGCCAATGATTATCACCTGGATTGGACATGTACCTACTCAACTTGCACACGACAAAAGAGATATCTGGTCTGGTTGCGTTAGCTAGATACATGAGTGAACCAATTATCTGACAATATCTCAATTGATCTCTAGCAATCTTCTTATCCTTTCTCAATGTCACACTAGGATCATAAGGTGTTTGAGTAGGCTTGCTCTCCATAAAACCAAAACGGCTCAAGACCTTCTCAACATAGTGAGATTGTGACAAGGTAATCCCACTATCTTCCTTAATCAGCTTAATGTTTAGAATTACATCAGCTTCTCCTAGATCTTTCATGTCAAAACTTTTTGACAAAAAAGACTTGACCTCATTAATAATATCAATGTTTGTTTCAAAGATTAGAATATCATCAACATATAAACATAATATAACAGATTGGCCCCCACTATGTCGATAATACACACACCTATCAGCTTCATTAACAGCAAAGCCCGCACCCGTTAAAATAGTATCAAACTTCTCATGCCATTGTTTAGGTGCTTGTTTCAAGCCATACAAAGACTTCAAGAATTTACACACCTTCTGCTCTTCACCTTTTACTACAAATCCATCTGGTTGATCCATATAAATCTCCTCATCCAACTCTCCATTAAGGAAAGCTGTCTTCACGTCCATTTGATGAACGAGAAGACCATACGAGGCAGCCAGAGAAAGTAGCACTCGAATAGTGGTCATTCTAGCAACAGGTGTGTAAATTCTTGAAGTCTTTGTATGGCTTGAAACAAGCACCTAAACAATGGCATGAGAAGTTTGATACTATTTTAACGGGTGCGGGCTTTGCTGTTAATGAAGCTGATAGGTGTGTGTATTATCGACATAGTGGGGGCCAATCTGTTATATTATGTTTATATGTTGATGATATTCTAATCTTTGAAACAAACATTGATATTATTAATGAGGTCAAGTCTTTTTTGTCAAAAAGTTTTGACATGAAAGATCTAGGAGAAGCTGATGTAATTCTAAACATTAAGCTGATTAAGGAAGATAGTGGGATTACCTTGTCACAATCTCACTATGTTGAGAAGGTCTTGAGCCGTTTTGGTTTTATGGAGAGCAAGCCTACTCAAACACCTTATGATCCTAGTGTGACATTGAGAAAGGATAAGAAGATTGCTAGAGATCAATTGAGATATTGTCAGATAATTGGTTCACTCATGTATCTAGCTAACGCAACCAGACCAGATATCTCTTTTGTCGTGTGCAAGTTGAGTAGGTACATGTCCAATCCAGGTGATAATCATTGGCATGTACTTGAGAGGGTCTTGCGTTATCTCAAAGGTACAAGGAGTTTTGGGATTCACTATTTTGGGCACCTAGCTGTGCTAGAGGGATATAGTGATGCGAACTGGATTTCTAATATTAATCAAATCTATGCCACTAGTGGGTATGTGTTTACTCTTGGAGGTGACGTAGTGTCTTGGAGGTCTAGTAAACAGACTATTTTGACTAAATCTACCATGGAAGCAGAACTTACTGCTTTGGATATAGCTTCTGCAGAGGCAGAGTGGCTACGTGAGCTCTTGTCAGACTTACCAGTGGTTGAAAAACCAATACCGGCTATCCTTATGAACTGTGATAACCAAACAGTGATCACTAAAGTAAATAGTGCAAGGATAATACGAAGTCAACAAGACACGTTAAAAGACGTTTGAAGTCTGTCAGGAAGTTGAGAAACTCCAGAGTAATCACTGTGGCTTATGTGCAAACAGACAAGAACCTAGCAGATCCCTTTACCAAAGGGCTATTACAGAATGTGATAGAAATAGCATCAAGGGAGATGGGTTTGAGACTCATATGAGTTTACAGTAGTAGTAACCCAACCTTTTTGATCGGAGATCCCGTGACTTAGGATCTGGGAAGAACAAACTATTGGTAAACTGAGGAGAGTATAATTATAACCCTCTCTATGTGAAGATGCAATACTCTCAAAGCGTTGAGGCACTGTATGGTAGGTTGGCTAATGCCTTAACATGTTCTAT
>JAHUYU010000953.1:0-17284 GCA_030439765.1 Tripidium arundinaceum | reverse complement strand
TCTTGTGGGTTTGGCCCGTACTTGATCCTGATCATGGAGCATTGCTCTTGTCTCGGCCAGAAATCAAACTTCTCTTCTTTGCCATTGATGTTGAAGCAGATTTCTCCTGCCCCAACATCAATTTGCTCTCCCGCGGTGCTTAGGAAGGGTCGCCCAAGAATGAGCGGCGATTCTTTTGTTGTTTCCATATCTAGCACCATGAAGTCGACAGGGACGAAGTAACCCCGGATTTTCACCAAAATATCTTCAGTAATCCCCACTGGGTAGCGGACTGAGGAATCGACCTGCTAGAGCTGCATCAAAGCTTGTGTCGGCGAAGTCTTGTGGTTGCGTTTCCTCTTCTTGTTCTTTCTTTGTTTTTGTTGAAGATTCGGCCTCCTGGCGCTCTTTTGCTTTTCCTGTGGTAAGGTTAGGATTTGGTGGATCACGAGTGGACTTACCACCCCTCGTGGCCACAGCATTAATATTTTTGAGAGAAGATTCGGGTTGCCCTGGGATCTTCCCAGTGTTATTGACAGGGATAGCAACAACTATTTGAGCTAATTGAGTTTCTATCATTTTATTAAAGCTCAATTGATTCTTGACTGAGGAAGTTAAACCTTCTATTTTAGAATTTAATATTTTCAAGCATTTTGTCATTAGAAACAAGCTTCTTTGAGAGATTTTCATTTATTTTTGCTTGTCGTAATACTAAGTCTTTCAAGGATGGTTGATTCGAATTGTAATTTGAGTTGAAGTTCAAATTATTACCTCCTTGGAATTGTGGGCGTGACTGATTGTTCCACCCTTGACCTCCTTGTGGACGGAACCCGTTGTTGATGTGGGCAGCGTCTTCATGGGTCTCGGGGCAGTTGTTCCCCAAGTGTCCAACATCACCATAGACTTCGCCATGCATTGCTTTTTTTCATTGGCATGTTCGTCCAATCTTTTCATTAAGAGGTCTAATTTGGTGGCAAGCATATCCGTCTCCTTCATGGTATGCATGCCCTTTTGATGGGTCTGGAGTCTGTCCTCACTCCAACCCTGGTTGGCCACCATCTTCTCGATTAGAGCCATAGCTCCGTTGATTGTAAGTGAGAGGAAGGCGCCACCGGCAGCGGCATCGATGTGGGCTCTCGAAATGGGGGTCAACCCATTGTAGAAGATCTGGAGTATGAGCCAATTCTCCATCCCGTGGTGTGGGCAGGCAAGGATGTACACTTGTAGCCTCTCCCACGCCTCAGGGATGGATTCCGATGCGTTTTGCTGAAAGTTGGAAATTCTTCTGTGAAGGACATTGGTTTTGCCCGTCGGGAAGAACTTCGCAAGGAACGCCGTGGAGCACTTGGCCCACGTGTCAGCAGCTTCCCGGTCCTTGTAGAACCATTGTTTCGCCTTCCCCACAAGGGAGAAGGGAAATAAACGGAGTCTTATGATCTCCGGTGCGACATCCTTTATAACGACAGTGTCGCACAGCTTCAAGAAGTGTTGGAGGTGTGTGTTCGCATCCACGCTAGGCAAACCACAAAATGGGTTTGCGTGCACCATCGTGATCAGGCCAGTTTTGAGCTCAAAGTTCGCGTTACCCACATCGACAGCGGGCCCAATGGGCACGTTGGCAACGGCGGGAACGGAGTACTCGTGGAGCATCCTCTGGGCCATGGTGTTCAGTGCGGATGGTGCTTGAACGATGGTTTTGGTTGCCGGTGGAGTGGCAGAAGAAGCGACACGAGATCAGTTCTTCCGTAGGAGTTCCTCCGAGTTCTCTATGAAGTTTATTAGTAAGACGAAACAAGTCATACACTATCCTATTTTCATCCACAACAGGAGAAAACAAGCAAAGTTAACTTGCATGAGCAATGGCTACTACACATGCATATTATCATGAACATGTCCTACTAGATTCTTTTAACCAGTGCCTTCCCCGGCAACGGCGCCAGAAATGCTTGTTGGTATTTCTTAACGTATGCAGAAATATTCCGCAAGCGCACGGAATTACCGTTGTAGCATTTCACCTAGAAGTATTCAGGGTATCGTTAATTTATATTTTCCCAAAGGAAGGCACGGTATAAAAGTGTCTAATTGGTGCATGCACAAGATAACATGACTGTGTACTAGACAGAACTCATGACAGGGGCAAACAAGTATAGGAATTTGGATAGTGTGACACACACTCAAGCCAATCCTCAAGGATAAAGATACAAGAAAGAATAAAGAATAAAAGAATATTCCTAAATTGGAGCTGGCTTATCCTAAGTAGTTATGCTAAGAATAGCAAATGATCATACAAATACATGGTTAAGATTAAACTCTAAGCATACAGATGGACAAGGAGACCTCTGAGTACTCGTCTGCCAGCAACCTCATGAGGCAATTTACGAACTCCTACACGAATACCCGAACGTGGGGGACTACAAGAGACGGACAGGGCTCACCACCTGCCGCCTACCCCTCAACTGTGGAGCATTGTTATATCTGAAGGTCCCCATATACCCAAGCACCACTCCCGTGAAACTACCCAAATCCCCCCGGGACTCCAACCCTATGGATCGACAAGCATAGAACTTGGGCAAACCCGAAGGCATGGTGAACCGCCACCTCAACTTAGCTCTTAATCTAATCATATATGTTGTATGAAGGATTCAGCATAAAGTTACATATGCTAAGTTAATAACATAAGAACTTTGCTCTAATTCTATAGCATAATTACTTTGATAAAAGGAGAGCAAGAACAAAAGGCAGATCTTGATCTTATTCATACCAAATAGCTCCAAGATGCTAAAGCTCTTCACAAGAGTCTTGCCTAGCTCCAAATACTACTAAAAAGTAAAAGTACAAGAGTAGAGAGGCTAGTGTGAGATGTAGCTCCAAGAGTGGTGTGTCTTTGAGTGAGAGCTCTCCTCCTCCTCTTATACTAGTCCTAGAGGCGGTTTGGGGGGGAATATTCCTAGAGATCCACCCCGCACCGTCCTCCCTAGCTTTGATGGAACCACCATGCCAAAGCTAGGCCCGCGAAGCAGCAGTAGGGGTGCAGCCGCCCCTGGGCAGTGCCTTCCCGTGACTGCCTTTGCGTGGTCGGTTTCTGGTTGGGCCTGGGCCTCGTCCCCGTGCACTGATGGCCCAGATTCTTTAGGTAGGTGGGCTTTTCTCCATTTCTTTGGTTGGATTAGATTTACGCCTTCTCTGATTGTGCATTTTGATCATATTTTCCACGTGTTTCAGTTACGTATCCTGCAAAACACCTTTTCTCCAATACATGTGGAAATATGTCAATATGAAAGATATATGTGTGTAAGTTATGCTAGTTTTCCTTTTTTTGTCTCTTATTTTGCGGTCGGATTTGGTCGATAGTGATCGTCAACAACGGGTGAGCAACAGAGGCTGGGATAAGACACAGGGACCCTATGACCGCGCTCACCAACCACCCCCTCCCCTTGGGCTCTTGACCACTTGGGTTGGGGGAACCTACCTCTCTCTCTCTCTCCCTATTGTCACCCGGCCCCCAAGAGAATATAAGGGGAGCCGGGCTTTCATTCTAGGAGGGCGGATTCTGAAAAGAGGCTCTCTCGAAAACCTTCACTCTCTAGATTCCCTCATCCTCACGCTTATGAGTGCCCCCATTGTAAGCTTACGGTGCACTCGAACCGAGGAACACGAACTCGAACCCCCCTCAGACTGGACGCAGGGCCTTGTCCTGGACCAGTATAATTCCCCGTGTCTTGAGTGCTATCCATCAACTCCATGAGCAGCGCGGCGCTAAATTCACTAGTCGGTTCACAAAATGCCAACAAGATGTTAGCAGGTATTTTCAAATACAGATATGGAATCGGATAACGGTGACATGACCCATGTAGCAATGGTTTTGTGGCGCAAGTCGTAGCCATAAACAAAGCTTCACACTCAAAATATGTCACTAAGGAACTTGAACCGTATAGAGAAGAACAACCATGCACATGAGTGCACCTGTTAGATGTACACCTCAACTTACTGCTAATTTAGATGCCAACTTAGTAGAAAGTAGAAGGAAAAAATATACATAACATAAAGAAAACAATTATGAAAGAAGAAACTCCTAAACTCATTTCCACACCACCAAAGAAAAACAAAATGGTGTGGAAAACAAAAGAAGTAGCTCCAAAGTCCAGCACCACACCACCAAAGAAAAACAAAATAGTGTGGAAACCGACGAAAGCACAGCCATCCGCGTCTACCTCTCCTAGACCGGATGCCTCATCATCAAACAAGAAATGAAAGGAGAAAAGTCCTGCTCAGCGGACTTAAAATGGTGACCCTTGCCGAAGGTAAAACGGTGTCTATCCCATGTATACTTTCTAAATTTCAAAATGCATGTTTAAATTCCGCATCTGCATTAACCCTAAAAAAATATTATATATGTATTCTCTAAAAAAATTACTAAAATTCCCTTGTATAACATAGTTATAAGTATGATAAATAATAAAAGGGCAAAATCCTAGATATAGTATTTTATCACTAACATAATCTATTCTTGAGTATTATCATTTTGTTTTACGCTGTGTCACTGGGGAGAAAACCTTCCGGCACGCTCAAGTCGGCTACTGGCGGTCGCAGGGGTACAACCCTGGACCGTAGGTCATGAGCTACTTCTTTTGTTTTCCACACCATTTTGTTTTTCTTTGGTGGTGTGGAAATGAGTTTAGGAGTTTCTTCTTTCGGGATTGTTTCTTTTGTTCCTGCCTCTTCTTAATTCTTTCTTGTTAATGAGGTTGTCCACCAGTTGTGGTTGAATTTTCAACCTCTCTTATGCCTTGTGGGTTTGGCCCGTACTTGATCCTGATCATGGAGCATTGCTCTTGTCTCGGCCAGAAATCAAACTTCTCTTCTTTGCCATTGATGTTGAAGCAGATTTCTCCTGCCCCAACATCAATTTGCTCTCCCGCGGTGCTTAGGAAGGGTCGCCCAAGAATGAGCGGCGATTCTTTTGTTGTTTCCATATCTAGCACCATGAAGTCGACAGGGACGAAGTAACCCCGGATTTTCACCAAAATATCTTCAGTAATCCCCACTGGGTAGCGGACTGAGGAATCGACCTGCTAGAGCTGCATCAAAGCTTGTGTCGGCGAAGTCTTGTGGTTGCGTTTCCTCTTCTTGTTCTTTCTTTGTTTTTGTTGAAGATTCGGCCTCCTGGCGCTCTTTTGCTTTTCCTGTGGTAAGGTTAGGATTTGGTGGATCACGAGTGGACTTACCACCCCTCGTGGCCACAGCATTAATATTTTTGAGAGAAGATTCGGGTTGCCCTGGGATCTTCCCAGTGTTATTGACAGGGATAGCAACAACTATTTGAGCTAATTGAGTTTCTATCATTTTATTAAAGCTCAATTGATTCTTGACTGAGGAAGTTAAACCTTCTATTTTAGAATTTAATATTTTCAAGCATTTTGTCATTCGAATCAACCATCCTTGAAAGACTTAGTATTACGACAAGCAAAAATAAATGAAAATCTCTCAAAGAAGCTTGTTTCTAATGACAAAATGCTTGAAAATATTAAATTCTAAAATAGAAGGTTTAACTTCCTCAGTCAAGAATCAATTGAGCTTTAATAAAATGATAGAAACTCAATTAGCTCAAATAGTTGTTGCTATCCCTGTCAATAACACTGGGAAGATCCCAGGGCAACCCGAATCTTCTCTCAAAAATATTAATGCTGTGGCCACGAGGGGTGGTAAGTCCACTCGTGATCCACCAAATCCTAACCTTACCACAGGAAAAGCAAAAGAGCGCCAGGAGGCCGAATCTTCAACAAAAACAAAGAAAGAACAAGAAGAGGAAACGCAACCACAAGACTTCGCCGACACAAGCTTTGATGCAGCTCTAGCAGGTCGATTCCTCAGTCCGCTACCCAGTGGGGATTACTGAAGATATTTTGGTGAAAATCCGGGGTTACTTCGTCCCTGTCGACTTCATGGTGCTAGATATGGAAACAACAAAAGAATCGCCGCTCATTCTTGGGCGACCCTTCCTAAGCACCGCGGGGAGAGCAAATTGATGTTGGGGCAGGAGAAATCTGCTTCAACATCAATGGCAAAGAAGAGAAGTTTGATTTCTGGCCGAGACAAGAGCAATGCTCCATGATCAGGATCAAGTACGGGCCAAACCCACAAGGCATAAGAGAGGTTGAAAATTCAACCACAACTGGTGGACAACCTCATTAACAAGAAAGAATTAAGAAGAGGCAGGAACAAAAGAAACAATCCCGAAAGAAGAAACTCCTAAACTCATTTCCACACCACCAAAGAAAAACAAAATGGTGTGGAAAACAAAAGAAGTAGCTCATGACCTACGGTCCAGGGTTGTACCCCTGCGACCGCCAGTAGCCGACTTGAGCGTGCCGGAAGGTTTTCTCCCCCAGTGACACAGCGTAAAACAAAATGATAATACTCAAGAATAGATTATGTTAGTGATAAAATACTATATCTAGGATTTTGCCCTTTTATTATTTATCATACTTATAACTATGTTATACAAGGGAATTTTAGTAATTTTTTTAGAGAATACATATATAATATTTTTTTAGGGTTAATGCAGATGCGGAATTTAAACATGCATTTTGAAATTTAGAAAGTATACATGGGATAGACACCGTTTTACCTTCGGCAAGGGTCACCATTTTAAGTCCGCTGAGCAGGACTTTTCTCCTTTCATTTCTTGTTTGATGATGAGGCATCCGGTCTAGGAGAGGTAGACGCGGATGGCTGTGCTTTCGTCGGTTTCCACACTATTTTGTTTTTCTTTGGTGGTGTGGTGCTGGACTTTGGAGCTACTTCTTTTGTTTTCCACACCATTTTGTTTTTCTTTGGTGGTGTGGAAATGAGTTTAGGAGTTTCTTCTTTCATAATTGTTTTCTTTATGTTATGTATATTTTTTCCTTCTACTTTCTACTAAGTTGGCATCTAAATTAGCAGTAAGTTGAGGTGTACATCTAACAGGTGCACTCATGTGCATGGTTGTTCTTCTCTATACGGTTCAAGTTCCTTAGTGACATATTTTGAGTGTGAAGCTTTGTTTATGGCTACGACTTGCGCCACAAAACCATTGCTACATGGGTCATGTCACCGTTATCCGATTCCATATCTGTATTTGAAAATACCTGCTAACATCTTGTTGGCATTTTGTGAACCGACTAGTGAATTTAGCGCCGCGCTGCTCATGGAGTTGATGGATAGCACTCAAGACACGGGGAATTATACTGGTCCAGGACAAGGCCCTGCGTCCAGTCTGAGGGGGGTTCGAGTTCGTGTTTCCTCGGTTCGAGTGCACCGTAAGCTTACAATGGGGGCACTCATAAGCGTGAGGATGAGGGAATCTAGAGAGTGAAGGTTTTCGAGAGAGCCTCTTTTCAGAATCCGCCCTCCTAGAATGAAAGCCCGGCTCCCCTTATATTCTCTTGGGGGCCGGGTGACAATAGGGAGAGAGAGAGAGAGGTAGGTTCCCCCAACCCAAGTGGTCAAGAGCCCAAGGGGAGGGGTGGTTGGTGAGCGCGGTCATAGGGTCCCTGTGTCTTATCCCAGCCTCTGTTGCTCACCCGTTGTTGACGATCACTATCGACCAAATCCGACCGCAAAATAAGAGACAAAAAAAGGAAAACTAGCATAACTTACACACATATATCTTTCATATTGACATATTTCCACATGTATTGGAGAAAAGGTGTTTTGCAGGATACGTAACTGAAACACGTGGAAAATATGATCAAAATGCACAATCAGAGAAGGCGTAAATCTAATCCAACCAAAGAAATGGAGAAAAGCCCACCTACCTAAAGAATCTGGGCCATCAGTGCACGGGGACGAGGCCCAGGCCCAACCAGAAACCGACCACGCAAAGGCAGTCACGGGAAGGCACTGCCCAGGGGCGGCTGCACCCCTACTGCTGCTTCGCGGGCCTAGCTTTGGCATGGTGGTTCCATCAAAGCTAGGGAGGACGGTGCGGGGTGGATCTCTAGGAATATTCCCCCCAAACCGCCTCTAGGACTAGTATAAGAGGAGGAGGAGAGCTCTCACTCAAAGACACACCACTCTTGGAGCTACATCTCACACTAGCCTCTCTACTCTTGTACTTTTACTTTTTAGTAGTATTTGGAGCTAGGCAAGACTCTTGTGAAGAGCTTTAGCATCTTGGAGCTATTTGGTATGAATAAGATCAAGATCTGCCTTTTGTTCTTGCTCTCCTTTTATCAAAGTAATTATGCTATAGAATTAGAGCAAAGTTCTTATGTTATTAACTTAGCATATGTAACTTTATGCTGAATCCTTCATACAACATATAGATTAGATTAAGAGCTAAGTTGAGGTGGCGGTTCACCATGCCTTCGGGTTTGCCCAAGTTCTATGCTTGTCGATCCATAGGGTTGGAGTCCCGGGGGGATTTGGGTAGTTTCACGGGAGTGGTGCTTGGGTATATGGGGACCTTCAGATATAACAATGCTCCACAGTTGAGGGGTAGGCGGCAGGTGGTGAGCCCTGTCCGTCTCTTGTAGTCCCCCACGTTCGGGTATTCGTGTAGGAGTTCGTAAATTGCCTCATGAGGTTGCTGGCAGACGAGTACTCAGAGGTCTCCTTGTCCATCTGTATGCTTAGAGTTTAATCTTAACCATGTATTTGTATGATCATTTGCTATTCTTAGCATAACTACTTAGGATAAGCCAGCTCCAATTTAGGAATATTCTTTTATTCTTTATTCTTTCTTGTATCTTTATCCTTGAGGATTGGCTTGAGTGTGTGTCACACTATCCAAATTCCTATACTTGTTTGCCCCTGTCATGAGTTCTGTCTAGTACACAGTCATGTTATCTTGTGCATGCACCAATTAGACACTTTTATACCGTGCCTTCCTTTGGGAAAATATAAATTAACGATACCCTGAATACTTCTAGGTGAAATGCTACAACGGTAATTCCGTGCGCTTGCGGAATATTTCTGCATACGTTAAGAAATACCAACAAGCATTTCTGGCGCCGTTGCCGGGGAAGGCACTGGTTAAAAGAATCTAGTAGGACATGTTCATGATAATATGCATGTGTAGTAGCCATTGCTCATGCAAGTTAACTTTGCTTGTTTTCTCCTGTTGTGGATGAAAATAGGATAGTGTATGACTTGTTTCGTCTTACTAATAAACTTCATAGAGAACTCGGAGGAACTCCTACGGAAGAACTGATCTCGTGTCGCTTCTTCTGCCACTCCACCGGCAACCAAAACCATCGTTCAAGCACCATCCGCACTGAACACCATGGCCCAGAGGATGCTCCACGAGTACTCCGTTCCCGCCGTTGCCAACGTGCCCATTGGGCCCGCTGTCGATGTGGGGTAACGCGAACTTTGAGCTCAAAACTGGCCTGATCACGATGGTGCACGCAAACCCATTTTGTGGTTTGCCTAGCGTGGATGCGAACACACACCTCCAACACTTCTTGAAGCTGTGCGACACTGTCGTTATAAAGGATGTCGCACCGGAGATCATAAGACTCCGTTTATTTCCCTTCTCCCTTGTGGGGAAGGCGAAACAATGGTTCTACAAGGACCGGGAAGCTGCTGACACGTGGGCCAAGTGCTCCACGGCGTTCCTTGCGAAGTTCTTCCCGACGGGCAAAACCAATGTCCTTCACAGAAGAATTTCCAACTTTCAGCAAAACGCATCGGAATCCATCCCTGAGGCGTGGGAGAGGCTACAAGTGTACATCCTTGCCTGCCCACACCACGGGATGGAGAATTGGCTCATACTCCAGATCTTCTACAATGGGTTGACCCCCATTTCGAGAGCCCACATCGATGCCGCTGCCGGTGGCGCCTTCCTCTCACTTACAATCAACGGAGCTATGGCTCTAATCGAGAAGATGGTGGCCAACCAGGGTTGGAGTGAGGACAGACTCCAGACCCATCAAAAGGGCATGCATACCATGAAGGAGACGGATATGCTTGCCACCAAATTAGACCTCTTAATGAAAAGATTGGGACGAACATGCCAATGAAAAAAAGCAATGCATGGCGAAGTCTATGGTGATGTTGGACACTTGGGGAACAACTGCCCCGAGACCCATGAAGACGCTGCCCACATCAACAACGGGTTCCGTCCACAAGGAGGTCAAGGGTGGAACAATCAGTCACGCCCACAATTCCAAGGAGGTAATAATTTGAACTTCAACTCAAATTACAATTCGAATCAACCATCCTTGAAAGACTTAGTATTACGACAAGCAAAAATAAATGAAAATCTCTCAAAGAAGCTTGTTTCTAATGACAAAATGCTTGAAAATATTAAATTCTAAATAGAAGGTTTAACTTCCTCAGTCAAGAATCAATTGAGCTTTAATAAAATGATAGAAACTCAATTAGCTCAAATAGTTGTTGCTATCCCTGTCAATAACACTGGGAAGATCCCAGGGCAACCCGAATCTTCTCTCAAAAATATTAATGCTGTGGCCACGAGGGGTGGTAAGTCCACTCGTGATCCACCAAATCCTAACCTTACCACAGGAAAAGCAAAAGAGCGCCAGGAGGCCGAATCTTCAACAAAAACAAAGAAAGAACAAGAAGAGGAAACGCAACCACAAGACTTCGCCGACACAAGCTTTGATGCAGCTCTAGCAGGTCGATTCCTCAGTCCGCTACCCAGTGGGGATTACTGAAGATATTTTGGTGAAAATCCGGGGTTACTTCGTCCCTGTCGACTTCATGGTGCTAGATATGGAAACAACAAAAGAATCGCCGCTCATTCTTGGGCGACCCTTCCTAAGCACCGCGGGAGAGCAAATTGATGTTGGGGCAGGAGAAATCTGCTTCAACATCAATGGCAAAGAAGAGAAGTTTGATTTCTGGCCGAGACAAGAGCAATGCTCCATGATCAGGATCAAGTACGGGCCAAACCCACAAGGCATAAGAGAGGTTGAAAATTCAACCACAACTGGTGGACAACCTCATTAACAAGAAAGAATTAAGAAGAGGCAGGAACAAAAGAAACAATCCCGAAAGAAGAAACTCCTAAACTCATTTCCACACCACCAAAGAAAAACAAAATGGTGTGGAAAACAAAAGAAGTAGCTCCAAAGTCCAGCACCACACCACCAAAGAAAAACAAAATAGTGTGGAAACCGACGAAAGCACAGCCATCCGCGTCTACCTCTCCTAGACCGGATGCCTCATCATCAAACAAGAAATGAAAGGAGAAAAGTCCTGCTCAGCGGACTTAAAATGGTGACCCTTGCCGAAGGTAAAACGGTGTCTATCCCATGTATACTTTCTAAATTTCAAAATGCATGTTTAAATTCCGCATCTGCATCAACCCTAAAAAAATATTATATATGTATTCTCTAAAAAAATTACTAAAATTCCCTTGTATAACATAGTTATAAGTATGATAAATAATAAAAGGGCAAAATCCTAGATATAGTATTTTATCACTAACATAATCTATTCTTGAGTATTATCATTTTGTTTTACGCTGTGTCACTGGGGAGAAAACCTTCCGGCACGCTCAAGTCGGCTACTGGCGGTCGCAGGGGTACAACCCTGGACCGTAGGTCATGAGCTAGCTTGGGGGAGAACCCCCTACTGCGGAGGTAATTTGTATCTGCATTCATGTTTATTTTTATTGTCTTGCATTTGTAAAATATATATATATATATATAAATGAAATATGATAAAAAGTAAAAAACATTTATTCCACTCCACATATGTGTAGTAAGAATGTTTAGTTCCTCCTTGTTGAAATGATGAATAGTTGCTCTGTCTTATATTCTTCTGTACCTAGGTTATAACTTAGTATTCCCCAAGATTTAAATTTGTTGGCTAAAAATGTCTCATCCTAAAACTTGAAACTTGTGGGTTGCAAATGCATGATCTTTGTCTAAGTTGTTGCGAGTTATGATATGGTACAATAGAATTTGCTATGAATTTGTTCTATGAGAAACGTGACATCCGGAGTTTTATTTCTAAAAAATGCTAAAATAAAAAGTTCCTCAATGATGGTATATCCTACCAAAGTCATATGGCATTTTACACTACAAAACCTTAGTCATTTGCTGCTTGTTATCATGTTGAGCTTTGTCAAATTGTTGTGACCCGTGTGAGATTCTCATCATGCACCCATGATCAAGATTCACGTACACTCCAGAAATAGTATGCTGACTCTTACACTGAGAGTCATGCAAAAACATGCCATTCTTCCACCAAATAAAAATACTCCATCCACATGTCATGACCCTCTATCCAAAGTTATTCTTTGCCAAAAAGAAATATGGGCTATAAAAAAATTCATGCCAAAGAGCATGAGAGAAAAAAATCTATGCTAAAAAGCATGAGAAAAGAAAAAGAAAGATAGCCCATATTTTCAAACAAAAGCAAAGAGAGAGAGCCATCCAAAAAGGAATTGAAATTTAAAAAGATTTTAAAATTCCACATACTTGAACTTCTTGATCAAAGTGTATAACTTGCATCTCCTTGGATCCGGTTTCTGACTTAGCAATATTATCTGATGCAAGTAAGCCTCTCTGTTCATCCCTACCTAAAACCCCACAAAAGCTTATTAGAAGTAGGATGAAAAAAAGAAAGGCAACATCAAAAGCCTTTGGTGAGGATCATACACATTAAGCGATTGAGTGAAATCATTTGAGCAACTTACTTGTATTTGAAAAATTTTCAAACCTCTGGAGAGAAAGTTGATCAAAGAATAAATGACTAGTGGTTCTATAAAACCATTCTATCTTGCAATCGCCCAAGACCTGGAAAAGCAAAAAAGCCCCACAAGTAACAAGGAAAAAGGGTGGATAAAATGCCGACTTATTCAAATCAAGGAAAAATACTTTGTTATAGACATGGTACTTTTGAAACATAATCGGCATTGTAGCAACTCCTGTTCAACAACCAAAAGACTTAACTCTTGCTCAGGACGAGCAAGGGGTAAGCTTGGGGGATCTTGTTGGCGGTCACTATCGACCAAATCCGACCGCAAAATAAGAGACAAACAAAGGAGAACTAGCATAACTTACACACATATATCTTTCATATTGTCATATTTCCACATGTATTGGAGAAAAGGTGTTTTGCAGGATACATAACTGAAACACGTGGAAAATATGATCAAAATGCGCAATCAGAGATGGCATAAATCTGAACCCTCTTGAGGCCTTCTTGGTTGTGAAGGAGCCCCCATCCAGAGTGGCTGATGAGTGGGCCCTGGAGCCCTCTGCCCTGGAGATAGTGAAGTCGCTTGTCCTGTTGTGCCACGCCAGTTGTGTGACCCTGCCGAAGGAGTGGCCGACAGGGCCTCGCACATGTTGAATGGGCAGACGGCGCGGCATCCCCATACCTATCAGGCCTCGGATGCCTGGAAGACCATCTGGAGCATGGGACGTCGGTTGGAGATGACCGAGCATTGGCCCGGGCATGCGCTAGGTTGGAGCTAGGCTTGGACTGCCGTCGCTCGGCAGTCCGGGGCCTTAGCGAGCCCCGAGCAACGGCTACGGGCGTGCTTGGGTTCTCCCTAACTCCTTCCAGGGGGTGCGTGCGAGCATACCCGATGGGTATAGCCCCCGAGTGATCTGTGAGATCGGTCGGGGGTGGAGGGGGTTCGTCGGTCGGCTTCCTCTTTCCTAGGGACATAACATACCTCTATGTTTGACTCCCGTCAAAATTCATAGTATGACAAATAAATATTATTAGTCATTAATTTTAATATTTTTAATTGTAGATATTAGTAAAACTACAAAATCAATATTGCTAGTAGAACTTGGGCAAACCCAGAGGCACGGTGAACCGCCACCTCAACTTAGCTCTTAATCTAATCATATATGTTGTATGAAGGATTCAGCATAAAGTTACATATGCTAAGTTAATAACATGAGAACTTTGCTCTAATTATATAGCATAATTACTTTGATAAAAGGAGAGCAAGAACAAAAGGCAGATCTTGATCTTATTCATACCAAATAGCTCCAAGATGCCCAAGCTCTCCACAAGAGTCTTGCCTACCTCCAAATACTACTAAAAAAGTAAAAGTACAAGAGTAGAGAGGCCAGTGTGAGGTGTAGCTCCAAGAGTGGTGTGTCTTTGAGTGAGAGCTCTCCTCCTCCTCTTATACAAGTCCTAGAGGTGGTTTGGGGGGAATATTCCCGAAGATCCACCCCGCACCGTCCTCCCCAGCTTTGATGGAACCGCCACGCCAAAGATAGGCCCGCGGAGCAGCAGCAGGGGTGCGGCCGCCCCCGAGCAGTGCCTTCCCGCGACCGCCTTCGCGTGGTTGATTTCTGGTTGGGCTTGGGCCTCGTCCCCATGCGCTGATGGCCCAGATTCTTTAGGTAGGTGGGCTTTTTCTCCATTTCTTTGGTTGGTTCAGATTTATGCCATCTCTGATTGCGCATTTTGATCATATTTTCCACGTGTTTCAGTTATGTATCCTGCAATAAAACACCTTTTCTCCAATACATGTGGAAATATGACAATATGAAAGATATATGTGTGTAAGTTATGCTAGTTCTCCTTTGTTTGTCTCTTATTTTGCGGTCGGATTTGGTCGATAGTGACCGCCAACAAGATCCCCCAAGCTTACCCCTTGCTCGTCCTGAGCAAGAGTTAAGTCTTTTGGTTGTTGAACAGGAGTTGCTACAATGCCGATTATGTTTCAAAAGTACCATGTCTATAACAAAGTATTTTTCCTTGATTTGAATAAGTCGGCATTTTATCCACCCTTTTTCCTTGTTACTTGTGGGGCTTTTTTGCTTTTCCAGGTCTTGGGCGATTGCAAGATAGAATGGTTTTATAGAACCACTAGTCATTTATTCTTTGATCAACTTTCTCTCCAGAGGTTTGAAAATTTTTCAAATACAAGTAAGTTGCTCAAATGATTTCACTCAATCGCTTAATGTGTATGATCCTCACCAAAGGCTTTTGATGTTGCCTTTCTTTTTTTCATCCTACTTCTAATAAGCTTTTGTGGGGTTTTAGGTAGGGATGAACAGAGAGGCTTACTTGCATCAGATAATATTGCTAAGTCAGAAACCGGATCCAAGGAGATGCAAGTTATACACTTTGATCAAGAAGTTCAAGTATGTGGAATTTAAAATCTTTTTAAATTTCAATTCCTTTTTGGATGGCTCTCTCTCTTTGCTTTTGTTTTGAAAATATGGGCTATCTTTCTTTTTCTTTTCTCATGCTTTTTTAGCATAGATTTTTTTCTCTCATGCTCTTTGGCATGAATTTTTTTATAGCCCATATTTCTTTTTGGCAAAGAATAACTTTGGATAGAGGGTCATGACATGTGGATGGAGTATTTTTATTTGGTGGAAGAATGGCATGTTTTTGCATGACTCTCAGTGTAAGAGTCAGCATACTATTTCTGGAGTGTACGTGAATCTTGATCATGGGTGCATGATGAGAATCTCACACGGGTCACAACAATTTGACAAAGCTCAACATGATAACAAGCAGCAAATGACTAAGGTTTTGTAGTGTAAAATGCCATATGACTTTGGTAGGATATACCATCATTGAGGAACTTTTTATTTTAGCATTTTTAGAAATAAAACTCCGGATGTCACGTTTCTCATAGAACAAATTCATAGCAAATTCTATTGTACCATATCATAACTCGCAACAACTTAGACAAAGATCATGCATTTGCAACCCACAAGTTTCAAGTTTTAGGATGAGACATTTTTAGCCAACAAATTTAAATCTTGGGGAATACTAAGTTATAACCTAGGTACAGAAGAAATATAAGACAGAGCAACTATTCATCATTTCAACAAGGAGGAACTAAACATTCTTACTACACATATGTGGAGTGGAATAAATGTTTTTTACTTTTTATCATATTTCATTTATATATATATATATATTTTACAAATGCAAGACAATAAAAATAAACATGAATGCAGATACAAATTACCTCCGCAGTAGGGGGTTCTCCCCCAAGCTAGCTCATGACCTACGGTCCAGGGTTGTACCCCTGCGACCGCCAGTAGCCGACTTGAGCGTGCCGGAAGGTTTTCTCCCCAGTGACACAGCGTAAAACAAAATGATAATACTCAAGAATAGATTATGTTAGTGATAAAATACTATATCTAGGATTTTGCCCTTTTATTATTTATCATACTTATAACTATGTTATACAAGGGAATTTTAGTAATTTTTTTAGAGAATACATATATAATATTTTTTTAGGGTTGATGCAGATGCGGAATTTAAACATGCATTTTGAAATTTAGAAAGTATACATGGGATAGACACCGTTTTACCTTCGGCAAGGGTCACCATTTTAAGTCCGCTGAGCAGGACTTTTCTCCTTTCATTTCTTGTTTGATGATGAGGCATCCGGTCTAGGAGAGGTAGACGCGGATGGCTGTGCTTTCGTCGGTTTCCACACTATTTTGTTTTTCTTTGGTGGTGTGGTGCTGGACTTTGGAGCTACTTCTTTTGTTTTCCACACCATTTTGTTTTTCTTTGGTGGTGTGGAAATGAGTTTAGGAGTTTCTTCTTTCGGGATTGTTTCTTTTGTTCCTGCCTCTTCTTAATTCTTTCTTGTTAATGAGGTTGTCCACCAGTTGTGGTTGAATTTTCAACCTCTCTTATGCCTTGTGGGTTTGGCCCGTACTTGATCCTGATCATGGAGCATTGCTCTTGTCTCGGCCAGAAATCAAACTTCTCTTCTTTGCCATTGATGTTGAAGCAGATTTCTCCTGCCCCAACATCAATTTGCTCTCCCGCGGTGCTTAGGAAGGGTCGCCCAAGAATGAGCGGCGATTCTTTTGTTGTTTCCATATCTAGCACCATGAAGTCGACAGGGACGAAGTAACCCCGGATTTTCACCAAAATATCTTCAGTAATCCCCACTGGGTAGCGGACTGAGGAATCGACCTGCTAGAGCTGCATCAAAGCTTGTGTCGGCGAAGTCTTGTGGTTGCGTTTCCTCTTCTTGTTCTTTCTTTGTTTTTGTTGAAGATTCGGCCTCCTGGCGCTCTTTTGCTTTTCCTGTGGTAAGGTTAGGATTTGGTGGATCACGAGTGGACTTACCACCCCTCGTGGCCACAGCATTAATATTTTTGAGAGAAGATTCGGGTTGCCCTGGGATCTTCCCAGTGTTATTGACAGGGATAGCAACAACTATTTGAGCTAATTGAGTTTCTATCATTTTATTAAAGCTCAATTGATTCTTGACTGAGGAAGTTAAACCTTCTATTTTAGAATTTAATATTTTCAAGCATTTTGTCATTAGAAACAAGCTTCTTTGAGAGATTTTCATTTATTTTTGCTTGTCGTAATACTAAGTCTTTCAAGG
>JAHUYU010001071.1:0-15866 GCA_030439765.1 Tripidium arundinaceum | reverse complement strand
AATTGAGAAGAGTAGAGAGTGAAGGGGAGAAGAAAGCCGAGCGGCAGATTAAACATACGGCTGCGGAGGAAGATCGAATGGAAGCGGATCTGCGGGACAAGAACAAATGTGGACCGATTCAGCTAAACAATTTTTTTTAGGAAGCTAAACATTTTTTTAGTTGATAACTGTGTGGGTCCCACTCATATATGTAACAAAATAGTGCAACCGATCAATATAAAATTATTAAATCCCATCTATTTGTCTGACGAATCCGTATAAAAAAATACCTATTCTATTTTTTCTGGCCGATTCCTTTCCAAAAAAAATCTATTTTTCAATATCAAGCCTATTCTAATCTGCCTCCTGACGGCACATATAAAATCAAGCTGGAAGAGACTCCAATGAGACCCAAGACAAACTCAGGCACTTATTCGTCGAGAGCCTGTACAGCGACAAAAAAGAAAGGAATATATCAATTATTCTCCTCGGTATAAATTATGTCTATAAAAAAACACATCATCAGCACAAGCATCATCTTCAAGCAAGGATCTACGAAAACAATCACCCTGTTCGCTTGATCGGTTCAGAGCTTATTTCAGCTTGTTTCAGCTTATTCTCTCTCACAGAATCAGCCGAAACCAGCACAAACCAGCACCAGCATCAACCAGCGAACAGGGCGAATGGCCGAAACAGCTACATCCACGATGGTAAGAAAAATCTGAAAAGTCTCTTCAAATTTCAATGCATTGAAACACACTATAAATATTTATGTCTTTTTAATTAAAAAATATGAGTCTCATTACAGATCAATAACATGTCATTTGATAAAGTCTATATTCCGGCAACCAAGATTTTGAGCGAGGTCGTTAGAGAGATAGGAGGTCCGAGCCGGTTTGTGAGAATGTATCATGGTACGATTCTCCCGTATCTGATAGTTTTTTCTCCCGTTACAACGCACGGGCATGTTTGCTAGTATATATTTAAGTATGTAAAAGTGACCACGTAAAATTTTGTGTACACACGTAGAGTTTCATGAATGCTGGACACGTTCTTGGCACGTACACAGTTTTGGGCACGTTCGTACAGCAGGGATACTTGCATAAAAGATAGGTACTTATATATACTAGCTAAATTATGTCATATCCAAAGTTACAAAAACAAAAAGATTTAGCACATTCAATAGATCTCGTATGCATCAATTAGATCTAACAATATCTTTATATGTAAAACTTTCCTTATTTCTCCTATTAGTTCCAAAATTAAAAATTAATTAAATATTATTTCACCTATTCCCTTTTTAAGAAGTAAAAGATGATTCTAACTATCCGATCTAATTAAATAAAGGGCTCACGGTGATTTGGGTATACCACAGCATCTGGTATTCTACATTTTTTTTTTGGTATGCCTTCTATATATAAGTGACTGGAAGGAGTAATAATCAATCATAGGAAGCACTACGGTTAACGGTTCGGCTGGTGGTTTTCGCCTAATTCCGGTTGATTCAATAGTGTTTCTATGAGAGAGAATAAGCTGAAGTATGGTTGATAAGTCGGCTGATAAGTTCAAGCCAACAGAATGTTTTTGTTTAATTTTCTGTTCTCCCGTACGCTTGGCTGGTAGCAAGACAAGCCTAGAGCCCTAGACTGACACCATTCATGATAGTACGTACTGTACAGGTCGGCCTGTTGCCTCACCTACTGTTACCAGAAGCTCTCACGAGGAGGATATTTGGACGGACGACCAGGGTCCGGCCGCCTATCCTGCCGAATGTCGACTGTGGCTTGATTCCAGCGTATTCAGCTGAGTGAGCTAACAGAGCAGGGGAAAAGGTTTGGACGGATGAAATGCAAGGCAGCTAAGCACCAAAAGCGGGCGACATGACACGGTGCTGTAGCCACACACCTCCTCTCCCACAGAGCCGGTAGCCCGGTACGGTCGTGGTCACGGAGACCGGACCGATAGCCACCTGACGCAATGGACGGCGGCGAGGGCCGAGGGGGGGGGGGGGGGGGTGCTCCGGCCGCCGCTTTTCAGTGCAGTGGATGCGTTGTGGGGTCGCGCCGCGGTCCGCTGAGCCCCCTCCCACTGGATGCGGCCGGCCGGGGCGGGCTTTATTCCGTAGGACGTATCGCCGACTGGCGTTTAGCTGCTGCAGAGATGCACCGCACCGCACCGCACCAACGCTTCGCTTTCTGAAACGATGATGTGTTTTACACGAACAGGGACAGATCGGGTCGGCGAAAACGGATGGCCTGACTGACAGCTCAGGATTCGTGGTAAGTTGCTCAGGACTGCACTGCACCTTGTGATTTGTTGTTTTGTACAGGTCCCGAGTTACCTAGCCTTGATGCTAACGTACGTGTGCGGTGAGCTCGATAGTCAGGAGATCGATCACACACATTCTGTTCACATATTCGTTTTCATGTTCGCAAACTCTAACGCGCTACCGATCGCGCTCGGCACCAAGCGCGCGACCAGCGCGCAATCAGGCTGGAGGCCTAGCCTAGCTCGGTAAGCCACGTGTGGGAGAGGCAAGGCGGAGCCCACAAACACAAAGACTGGTCTCTAGGCAAGAGTGCGCTATCCAATCTGGGCTGGCCCAATAATACGAGGCGACCAGCACGCTGACGAAAGATGCCAATTGGAGTTTGGAACTAAGTCATTCAACTATTTAAAATAGGATAACTTTCTTATCAAATGTTTATTTTTAATTTCGTTTGCACCATTGCGTTTGTTACGATGAGATCTATAAAAGTAGACTCATGATGCATATGCTTTATAACAATTTTTTATATACTGGCAACTTATATAAAATAGTAGCTACTTATGTATTAAGTGCGTAACTATTTATGTTGATAGTTTTCAGTTTTGTCAATTTCAGTTTTATTATGTTTCAGGTTTTTCTTTTTCTTTGAGTTTACTTTATTTTCCATTTTCTATTAGTCAATTAATTTTTTTTATTTTTCATTTTGTCTTCTTTAGTTTTCAGTAATATTTTGTGGTTGTCATTTTCAGTTTCAGTCTCATGTTTTTTTTTGTCTACTTTAGTTTTTTAGTTTCTATTTTTCAGTTTCAGTTATATTTTCTTCATGTCAATTTCAGTTTCATTTTCTAGTAACTATTTCAGTGGTTTAGTTTTCCTTTCAGGTTCGAATGCCTACTTTAGTTTTTAGTTTTATGTTTTAGTTATTTGTTTTTTATTGTGTCTACTTTAGTTTTCAGTTTTTATTTGTCAGTTTTAGTTTTTTTTAGTATTAGGAAGAGATAACTAAATAAAAAAAACGGAGCAAAATAAAGAAAATAGCTCTTATCCTTTTTTATTAAATTATTAAGAGTCCTATTTAGAGTACTCAGATCTGAGAAATCTATTAGATTAGGATTCCTACTCTATATTCTTCTAGACGCGAGCTATTCTAACTCGTACGTAAATAAAGAAAGCGGTACAAAATAAAGAACGTAACTCTTATCTTTTTCTATTTTTATTAAGAGTTCTATTTGGAATACTCAGGATTTGAGAATTCTATTTAGATTAGGATTCCTACTCCATATTGGTCTAGACGCAAGTTATTCTAACTATATGAGCACGGGTTTATATATATATATAAGTCCAGACAAAAGAAACTCTTCATTGTTCAGTAGTATGGACAAAAAAGAATGGATGGACGAAAAAAAGAGCCTGAAATTTTGCCTCTTTATTATTAAGGTATAGACATGACAGCTAAAAAAAAGAAGGCCCTCTAAATTGTGTAACACAGTTTTAATCGAGTTAGCATAATATACACACTCGATTATGTAACGTGTTACCGTGTAACATATTTTCGATCGCCAAAATTCACAGCTCAATTAACGTGTTAGTTGTTGATATTATTCAGGTCCAAAAATTTTTTATACATTCAGTGTATATGTACATGTATATATAAGCAAAAAATAAAAAAAATAAAATAACAGTGTATTCACGTTGAGCACAAAAAGGAAGGGGTCGTCCTCACGAAAAAGGAAGGTGCCTTGCTGGATTCTCTCTTCCGTGACGTGAGGATTTGATGATGTTTTTTTTTCTTTTCTAATTAATTAATTAACTAATTAACTTATAAAACACTAAAAAATCAATGACTCGGATTTATTTGATATATTGCCTCCTAATAAATAAAGGGGTACCATAGCATTTTCCATATTTAATCTCACCAGGTGTAGACGACGACTTCTGCTGTTCTGCCATGCCGCCATGTATGCCCACGGTTGAACCTAGAAAACGAATGAGCACGCTAGACTGAATAGCTAATTAGCCATGCATGCAAATAATTTGCTGGTATGCTTTTCTAAATGGACCGGAGGGAGTAATTAGAAGAAGAAAATTTCTGTTGGTAAGTAACCCTTTGCAAAGTGATTCATTGAATGAACTGGCAGCTCATGAATCTGTGCACGCGGTGCATCAACACTAGAGGACACCGGAGAGAGAGAACTTTGGTAGGATAGACAAAGAACCATCTCTTGTCCTTGATTGGTTGATAGCGAAATAAATAAAGCAAAAAAAAGCAAGTACACCACACGGCTTACTGGCCTGTGCACAAGAGGAAAGCACTGTGCTCTTTTATTCGGGGTTGCGGCCATAGTCCCATGAATTGACTCAACTACTGGAAAATAGAAACTAAAAACTAAAGTAGACAAAAAAAAACATGAGACTGAAACTGAAAATGACAACCACAAAATATTACTGAAAACTAAAGAAGACAAAATGAAAAATAAAAAAAATTAATTGACTAATAGAAAATGGAAAATAAAGTAAACTCAAAGAAAAAGAAAAACCTGAAACATAATAAAACTGAAATTGACAAAACTGAAAACTATCAACATAAATAGTTACGCACTTAATACATAAGTAGCTACTATTTTATATAAGTTGCCAGTATATAAAAATTGTTATAAAGCATATGCATCATGAGTCTACTTTTATAGATCTCATCGTAACAAACGCAATGGTGCAAACGAAATTAAAAATAAACATTTGATAAGAAAGTTATCCTATTTTAAATAGTTGAATGACTTAGTTCCAAACTCCAATTGGCATCTTTCGTCAGCGTGCTGGTCGCCTCGTATTATTGGGCCAGCCAGATTGGATAGCGCACTCTTGCCTAGAGACCAGTCTTTGTGTTTGTGGGCTCCGCCTTGCCTCTCCCACACGTGGCTACCGAGCTAGGCTAGGCCTCCAGCCTGATTGCGCGCTGGTCGCGCGCTTGGTGCCGAGCGCGATCGGTAGCGCGTTAGAGTTTGCGAACATGAAAACGAATATGTGAACAGAATGTGTGTGATCGATCTCCTGACTATCGAGCTCACCGCACACGTACGTTAGCATCAAGGCTAGGTAACTCGGGACCTGTACAAAACAACAAATCACAAGGTGCAGTGCAGTCCTGAGCAACTTACCACGAATCCTGAGCTGTCAGTCAGGCCATCCGTTTTCGCCGACCCGATCTGTCCCTGTTCGTGTAAAACACATCATCGTTTCAGAAAGCGAAGCGTTGGTGCGGTGCGGTGCGGTGCATCTCTGCAGCAGCTAAACGCCAGTCGGCGATACGTCCTACGGAATAAAGCCCGCCCCGGCCGGCCGCATCCAGTGGGAGGGGGCTCAGCGGACCGCGGCGCGACCCCACAACGCATCCACTGCACTGAAAAGCGGCGGCCGGAGCACCCCCCCCCCCCCCCCCCTCGGCCCTCGCCGCCGTCCATTGCGTCAGGTGGCTATCGGTCCGGTCTCCGTGACCACGACCGTACCGGGCTACCGGCTCTGTGGGAGAGGAGGTGTGTGGCTACAGCACCGTGTCATGTCGCCCGCTTTTGGTGCTTAGCTGCCTTGCATTTCATCCGTCCAAACCTTTTCCCCTGCTCTGTTAGCTCACTCAGCTGAATACGCTGGAATCAAGCCACAGTCGACATTCGGCAGGATAGGCGGCCGGACCCTGGTCGTCCGTCCAAATATCCTCCTCGTGAGAGCTTCTGGTAACAGTAGGTGAGGCAACAGGCCGACCTGTACAGTACGTACTATCATGAATGGTGTCAGTCTAGGGCTCTAGGCTTGTCTTGCTACCAGCCAAGCGTACGGGAGAACAGAAAATTAAACAAAAACATTCTGTTGGCTTGAACTTATCAGCCGACTTATCAACCATACTTCAGCTTATTCTCTCTCATAGAAACACTATTGAATCAACCGGAATTAGGCGAAAAACCACCAGCCGAACCGTTAACCGTAGTGCTTCCTATGATTGATTATTACTCCTTCCAGTCACTTATATATAGAAGGCATACCAAAAAAAAAATGTAGAATACCAGATGCTGTGGTATACCCAAATCACCGTGAGCCCTTTATTTAATTAGATCGGATAGTTAGAATCATCTTTTACTTCTTAAAAAGGGAATAGGTGAAATAATATTTAATTAATTTTTAATTTTGGAACTAATAGGAGAAATAAGGAAAGTTTTACATATAAAGATATTGTTAGATCTAATTGATGCATACGAGATCTATTGAATGTGCTAAATCTTTTTGTTTTTGTAACTTTGGATATGACATAATTTAGCTAGTATATATAAGTACCTATCTTTTATGCAAGTATCCCTGCTGTACGAACGTGCCCAAAACTGTGTACGTGCCAAGAACGTGTCCAGCATTCATGAAACTCTACGTGTGTACACAAAATTTTACGTGGTCACTTTTACATACTTAAATATATACTAGCAAACATGCCCGTGCGTTGTAACGGGAGAAAAAACTATCAGATACGGGAGAATCGTACCATGATACATTCTCACAAACCGGCTCGGACCTCCTATCTCTCTAACGACCTCGCTCAAAATCTGGTTGCCGGAATATAGACTTTATCAAATGACATGTTATTGATCTGTAATGAGACTCATATTTTTTAATTAAAAAGACATAAATATTTATAGTGTGTTTCAATGCATTGAAATTTGAAGAGACTTTTTTCAGATTTTTCTTACCATCGTGGATGTAGCTGTTTCGGCCATTCGCCCTGTTCGCTGGTTGATGCTGGTGCTGGTTTGTGCTGGTTTCGGCTGATTCTGTGAGAGAGAATAAGCTGAAACAAGCTGAAATAAGCTCTGAACCGATCAAGCGAACAGGGTGATTGTTTTCGTAGATCCTTGCTTGAAGATGATGCTTGTGCTGATGATGTGTTTTTTTATAGACATAATTTATACCGGAGGAGAATAATTGATATATTCCTTTCTTTTTTGTCGCTGTACAGGCTCTCGACGAATAAGTGCCTGAGTTTGTCTTGGGTCTCATTGGGAGTCTCTTCCAGCTTGATTTTATATGTGCCGTCAGGAGGCAGATTAGAATAGGCTTGATATTGAAAAATAGATTTTTTTTGGAAAGGAATCGGCCAGAAAAAATAGAATAGGTATTTTTTTTATACGGATTCGGTCAGACAAATAGATGGGATTTAATAATTTTATATTGATCGGTTGCACTATTTTGTTACATATATGAGTGGGACCCACACAGTTATCAACTAAAAAAATGTTTAGCTTCCTAAAAAAAATTGTTTAGCTGAATCGGTCCACATTTGTTCTTGTCCCGCAGATCCGCTTCCATTCGATCTTCCTCCGCAGCCGTATGTTTAATCTCCGCTCGGCTTTCTTCTCCCCTTCACTCTCTACTCTTCTCAATTCGTTTTTCTGTAGCTACATCGACCGTGTCAAGATTCCTTTGGCCAATTCGCGATCCAAGTAGACAGATTGGCGAATCCATGGCCGCCACCGCTGTTTGGGGAGGTCCGATGTGTGCAGTGGCACGCGTGGGTGCTAAGCGCGGGTTGCTGAAGGTCACCGTCTAGACGGACCGGGGGCGCTGTGCCTTTGGCGGGCATGCCCTGCCATGGCGCCAGGCGGTAGGAGCCTGCACTATCGTCTGCGCCTCCGTTCTTCCTCGACTCGAGCTCGTCGTCTCTGCCGGTGCACGTGGCCGCCAGTCGTCGTTGCGTGCGACCACCGGTGTGCTGGCAACGTGGGGGTGCACGGCCGTGGGAGTGCTTGGGACACGGAAGCGCGATTGGCCGCCGGGACGCCAGAGCCCACAGTCATGGAGCGTCGGGCCTCGAGCTCGTTGCCTCTACAGATTTTCCGCCTCCGGTCGTGCCCTGCTCCGGGCGTTCTCCGCTCACGTGCACCAGCAGCCGCTGCCAGCCGTCGTATGCGTCGTCGCCGACATCCCCACCTCCATCGAGTATGCCACTGTAGTAAGTCGCAATTTCCTTTCCCCTCACCTCTCATCCTAGTCTGGAATGCACGTGGCGCTGCTGCCTGGTGTGCACGGTGCTATTCAATTGACGTACACCACTCTGAAATTTTGTCTTTTTAGTTTTTTTTAGTATTAGGAAGAGATAACTAAATAAAAAAACGGAGCAAAATAAAGAAAATAGCTCTTATCCTTTTTTATTAAATTATTAAGAGTCCTATTTAGAGTACTCAGATCTGAGAAATCTATTTAGATTAGGATTCCTACTCTATATTCTTCTAGACGCGAGCTATTCTAACTCGTACGTAAATAAAGAAAGCGGTACAAAATAAAGAACGTAACTCTTATCTTTTTCTATTTTTTATTAAGAGTTCTATTTGGAATACTCAGGATTTGAGAATTCTATTTAGATTAGGATTCCTACTCCATATTGGTCTAGACGCAAGTTATTCTAACTTATATGAGCACGGGTTTATATATATATATAAGTCCAGACAAAAGAAACTCTTCATTGTTCAGTAGTATGGACAAAAAAGAATGGATGGACGAAAAAAAGAGCCTGAAATTTTGCCTCTTTATTATTAAGGTATAGACATGACAGCTAAAAAAAAGAAGGCCCTCTAAATTGTGTAACACAGTTTTAATCGAGTTAGCATAATATACACACTCGATTATGTAACGTGTTACCGTGTAACATATTTTCGATCGCCAAAATTCACAGCTCAATTAACGTGTTAGTTGTTGATATTATTCAGGTCCAAAAATTTTTTATACATTCAGTGTATATGTACATGTATATATAAGCAAAAAATAAAAAAAATAAAATAACAGTGTATTCACGTTGAGCACAAAAAGGAAGGGGTCGTCCTCACGAAAAAGGAAGGTGCCTTGCTGGATTCTCTCTTCCGTGACGTGAGGATTTGATGATGTTTTTTTTTCTTTTCTAAATTAATTAATTAACTAATTAACTTATAAAACACTAAAAAATCAATGACTCGGATTTATTTGATATATTGCCTCCTAATAAATAAAGGGGTACCATAGCATTTTCCATATTTAATTCTCACCAGGTGTAGACGACGACTTCTGCTGTTCTGCCATGCCGCCATGTATGCCCACGGTTGAACCTAGAAAACGAATGAGCACGCTAGACTGAATAGCTAATTAGCCATGCATGCAAATAATTTGCTGGTATGCTTTTCTAAATGGAACCGGAGGGAGTAATTAGAAGAAGAAAATTTCTGTTGGTAAGTAACCCTTTGCAAAGTGATTCATTGAATGAACTGGCAGCTCATGAATCTGTGCACGCGGTGCATCAACACTAGAGGACACCGGAGAGAGAGAACTTTGGTAGGATAGACAAAGAACCATCTCTTGTCCTTGAATTGGTTGATAGCGAAATAAATAAAGCAAAAAAAAGCAAGTACACCACACGGCTTACTGGCCTGTGCACAAGAGGAAAGCACTGTGCTCTTTTATTCGGGGTTGCGGCCATAGTCCCATGAATTGACTCAACTACTGGAAAATAAATCTCAAGTCAAGTGAACCATAAGAGGTGGGTGAACCGGTTCACCACATTCGTGTTGACACGCGAGAAATCGCAGCTAGGCTACCAAAGGAGAAAAACCAGCACATACTCCATTCTCAAAATAAAAGACCTTTTATACCATCCTAATTTTATCCCTCAAAAAAAAAGATACTATAGTCCTATCAGCGGACCCACCTAATAACTCCACAGACCGTTTCACCTTGATCCCCTTGGCCATCCACTGCATACATACAGTGCTTTGATAGTGACACATAGTGGAGAATAGTATTCACACAACATTTTCACTGAGGATACCGAGGTAATTTAGGTCCCGTTCGGCTGATACACAAGCCGGCTGATTTTGACTGATTCAATAGTGTTCTGTGAGAGAGAATAAGACCAAACAAGCCGAAAATCAGCAAGCGAACAGGGGCTTAGCTTCATCACTAGTCTCATCTAGGGATCCTATAGCGTCCAGCTTTCTAGGATAGAGAAAGTACCAGTAGTATATCGGTAGAGCAGCGAGCAGAGGTCTTTTGCTCTGGTAGCTAGGCAGGCAGCGCACCACAGAGCTAGTACTGTACTTCATTTGGCACATCTTGTAAAATTTGATATGGTTAGGTGGAGCTCCTTTGAAAATGTTGTCAGATCATGGTGGCGCTTCCAAAATTCTCGAGCAACAAATTAACTGAACCAGTTAAAACCCTTGTCGGAGTCGTTTTAGAATGGGCCCTGTTAACACGCGACTCATCGTGCTATGACGTGAGCCTGCGATCTTGCCCACAGCCATGGATGATGTGCCACTCGTCATCCGCCCCCGCCGCCCACCAACTTTGCCCTCCACTAATCTATCGCATGGGGGTCATCTCTAACTATTGCTATTGCAGGGCAGAGCAGGGGTGTAGCGAGGAAGGGAAGCACAACGACAATGAAGATAAGGTGGAGCTCAAGCATGGTGGGCAGGCGACGGCACGGGGAATGACGAGGAAGAAAGAAGAGATGTGGCTTTAACATGTGGGCCTACATGACAGTGGCTTTAACATGTGGGCCTACATGACAGTCTATGTCAACGTACGGTTAGCTAATTTTAGCTTAGTGTAGGAAGCAGGTCAGAATTCTATTGGACTTGGACGACGCATGGAGTCAAGGTTAGAAACATGAAAAATGACATTTCTTAATTTTGGAGATCTAGATGACACTCGAAACCAAGTTTATTTAGTAGCCTAATAATAATATTTTCTTAAAAATAAAGCAATGCAAGAGACCTGAACGATACCTCTACTGAGTTGGAGGGCGATGATCGTCCATGAATTTTACTCATATATAGAGGAAGGACAATAATCGCAGTCTCGCTAAGGAAGCGCGAGCGCTATGAGTCAGTAGTTACATCTGTACCACATCTTTGTTTGGGACCTGCTCTGCTACAAGAACTCTCGCTGGAATGCCAACATTTGTACATAAACAAATTGCTTTGCTTATTCTTTTGCCTATGTGTCAATGTTTGGAAGACACACGTCCCGCCTCCCATCCCACTAAGTACACATAACTATATGGTTCCATAACATACTACTAGTAGGTTTTGGGACGTGCACAATATAGCAAAGCAATCTGAGGTCGTGAAGATTCCCTTGCCACATACTGTATGTGCTTGTGTAAGCAGACTCGAATCCAAACACAGATGCCACAGCAGTTTGGGGTACAGCTCCAAAGACGCATACATAATTTAGCATGAACGCAGCAACAGACATCCCCTACCAACCGGTTGGGTATAACACTATAATGTCAAGAAAAAAAACGGTCGAAAACTACAAAGATTTCATGGGTTGATTACAGAATGCGAGGCGGTCGTCTGGTAGCGGGCGGGGGCAGGTCGAGCCCATGTGCCGCGGAGCTCGCCCCGCCAATCGGCTTCGGCGTCGTGGCAGTGGCCGCGGCCCGCGGGACGCCGTGCGTGATCGGTTGGCCCGTCCCGTCGCCGAGGAAATATTTCTGCCGACTCATGCGCTTTTCCTCGCTCGATCGCTTTGCTTTCTCTCCGCGACGCCGACGGTGCCGGCGCCCGGCGGTGGCGCGGTGCGTGTGCGTTTTACTAGATATAGACAGACAGACAGCGGTAGGGTGGTGGGTGCGTAGAGGTCCCCCGACTCTGCATCATCTGGATATAAGCAGGCGGCCGGAGAGCACGGGACGGAAGGCGCCAAGACGGCGAGTTTTCTTGTGTTGCATGAGCCATGCATGCTAGTACTACTTTCCTCGCTTGCATCCGTTGCGCAAGCTGGATGTTGCTCGTCTTGGTTCCATTATATTCATGCGTTGCCCAAGAGGAAGGGTACGTTATATTATGAAACTAGTCCATAAACTTGCTTCTACACTTATGGGACGTGTAAGTATTAAGTTCGTGTTTCGTACATGTGACTATCCAAAATTACTTATTTTTCGTGCTCATTTTCATCGTTTATTACATGTAATTTTAAATGGGTTGTTGGGCACGCATTCATGTTCATTGTTTAGTATATCGGTAAGTCAATGGAAGTGCTAATCTTTGATTGATGTTGATACTGATGCAGGTGATGGATCCACTGATGATGATTTACAGCTGCATATGATTCATAAGGAGAGGGTGAAGACGGGCTGAGATTCAGGTCTTTCAGATCCCAAAATATGCATAATCCTTGCTAAGGCGGCTCCCCTTTTGACTTACCGTATTGTGGAGGCGGCTCCCCTTTTCTGCGCAACCTAGCCACCATCCTCAAGATTTACCGTGATCACCACTAGACCCCGCGATCAAAGGCCGCCCCGCACCTGTCTTCTCCGCCACGAGCTCGCGCGTCACCGTCGATCCTCGGAGAATGCCGGCCGCCTCCTCCTTCCTCCACTCGCCTCCTTCGTGTCCAGACGACAGGCTCGAGGGATTGGAGTGGAACAAAAGGGAGAGAGACAGAGCTAGGGGGGTTTTGCTAAATTTACATCCACCCCCGCGTGCACGTGAGAAAGACGTGATGTCGGATGCCACCGTGGACATGCCGTTGGATCTAACCCTCTCCCGAACCGGTATGGATCTACTATGCACTACATAGAAAGATTAAAGTTCCAAAACTGCACTTTGAAAGGTAGTAGACCTAGATAACACAGAGGCAAAAGTTAAGAGGCCTACGGTGCATTTTGCTCATTCAGGAAATAAGAAGTATACGTATCGAAGAAGCACACACCCAATTACGCATGTGCATTTTCAACACGATATAGGGATATCGTTTCCATCAATTAGAGGATGTTAGTAAAAGCTAGCTTCCTTCGGCTTGTTGAAAGCTAGCAACTTGTTTGGAACTTTCAACTTTGGATCAACTTCAGACCGTCGGGCTCTTAGAACTTTCGTCTATCACAAACAAGTCGTTAAAAGCTACGGAGTAGAAAGAGCCAGCTTGTGAGATTATTGTTACAATCCGAACAATCAGATTGTAAAAGCTACATAGAGCTTTTAGAAGCCACAATCCACAAGGTTATAACGTAACGTACTCCCTCCGTCCCTAAAAAAGAGTCGCTATGGGAATCGCGCTGGTCAAGCTTTCTCAATTTTGACTAGGTTTATTAAAAATGCGTGCAACATTTATATCTTCGAATAAGTTTATTATGAAAGTATATATTCAATGATCTACCTAATGATACTAATTATGTACCATAAATATTAATATTTTGTTAAATATATTTGGTCAAAGTTAAAAATTGTTGACTTTTTGGAAGCGAGAATGACTCTTTTTTAGAGACGGAGGGAGTACGTTACGTTATAACCTTGTGGATTGTGGCTTCTAAAAGCTCTATGTAGCTTTTACAATCTGATTGTTCGGATTGTAACAATAATCTCACAAGCTGGCTCTTTCTACTCCGTAGCTTTTAACGACTTGTTTGTGATAGACGAAAGTTCTAAGAGCCCGACGGTCTGAAGTTGATCCAAAGTTGAAAGTTCCAAACAAGTTGCTAGCTTTCAACAAGCCGAAGGAAGCTAGCTTTTACTAACATCCTCTAATTGATGGAAACGATATCCCTATATCGTGTTGAAAATGCACATGCGTAATTGGGTGTGTGCTTCTTCGATACGTATACTTCTTATTTCCTGAATGAGCAAAATGCACCGTAGGCCTCTTAACTTTTGCCTCTGTGTTATCTAGGTCTACTACCTTTCAAAGTGCAGTTTTGGAACTTTAATCTTTCTATGTAGTGCATAGTAGATCCATACCGGTTCGGGAGAGGGTTAGATCCAACGGCATGTCCACGGTGGCATCCGACATCACGTCTTTCTCACGTGCACGCGGGGGTGGATGTAAATTTAGCAAAACCCCCCTAGCTCTGTCTCTCTCCCTTTTGTTCCACTCCAATCCCTCGAGCCTGTCGTCTGGACACGAAGGAGGCGAGTGGAGGAAGGAGGAGGCGGCCGGCATTCTCCGAGGATCGACGGTGACGCGCGAGCTCGTGGCGGAGAAGACAGGTGCGGGGCGGCCTTTGATCGCGGGGTCTAGTGGTGATCACGGTAAATCTTGAGGATGGTGGCTAGGTTGCGCAGAAAAGGGGAGCCGCCTCCACAATACGGTAAGTCAAAAGGGGAGCCGCCTTAGCAAGGATTATGCATATTTTGGGATCTGAAAGACCTGAATCTCAGCCCGTCTTCACCCTCTCCTTATGAATCATATGCAGCTGTAAATCATCATCAGTGGATCCATCACCTGCATCAGTATCAACATCAATCAAAGATTAGCACTTCCATTGACTTACCGATATACTAAACAATGAACATGAATGCGTGCCCAACAACCCATTTAAAATTACATGTAATAAACGATGAAAATGAGCACGAAAAATAAGTAATTTTGGATAGTCACATGTACGAAACACGAACTTAATACTTACACGTCCCATAAGTGTAGAAGCAAGTTTATGGACTAGTTTCATAATATAACGTACCCTTCCTCTTGGGCAACGCATGAATATAATGGAACCAAGACGAGCAACATCCAGCTTGCGCAACGGATGCAAGCGAGGAAAGTAGTACTAGCATGCATGGCTCATGCAACACAAGAAAACTCGCCGTCTTGGCGCCTTCCGTCCCGTGCTCTCCGGCCGCCTGCTTATATCCAGATGATGCAGAGTCGGGGGACCTCTACGCACCCACCACCCTACCGCTGTCTGTCTGTCTATATCTAGTAAAACGCACACGCACCGCGCCACCGCCGGGCGCCGGCACCGTCGGCGTCGCGGAGAGAAAGCAAAGCGATCGAGCGAGGAAAAGCGCATGAGTCGGCAGAAATATTTCCTCGGCGACGGGACGGGCCAACCGATCACGCACGGCGTCCCGCGGGCCGCGGCCACTGCCACGACGCCGAAGCCGATTGGCGGGGCGAGCTCCGCGGCACATGGGCTCGACCTGCCCCCGCCCGCTACCAGACGACCGCCTCGCATTCTGTAATCAACCCATGAAATCTTTGTAGTTTTCGACCGTTTTTTTTCTTGACATTATAGTGTTATACCCAACCGGTTGGTAGGGGATGTCTGTTGCTGCGTTCATGCTAAATTATGTATGCGTCTTTGGAGCTGTACCCCAAACTGCTGTGGCATCTGTGTTTGGATTCGAGTCTGCTTACACAAGCACATACAGTATGTGGCAAGGGAATCTTCACGACCTCAGATTGCTTTGCTATATTGTGCACGTCCCAAAACCTACTAGTAGTATGTTATGGAACCATATAGTTATGTGTACTTAGTGGGATGGGAGGCGGGACGTGTGTCTTCCAAACATTGACACATAGGCAAAAGAATAAGCAAAGCAATTTGTTTATGTACAAATGTTGGCATTCCAGCGAGAGTTCTTGTAGCAGAGCAGGTCCCAAACAAAGATGTGGTACAGATGTAACTACTGACTCATAGCGCTCGCGCTTCCTTAGCGAGACTGCGATTATTGTCCTTCCTCTATATATGAGTAAAATTCATGGACGATCATCGCCCTCCAACTCAGTAGAGGTATCGTTCAGGTCTCTTGCATTGCTTTATTTTTAAGAAATATTATTATTAGGCTACTAAATAAACTTGGTTTCGAGTGTCATCTAGATCTCCAAAAAA
>JAHUYU010003690.1:0-11347 GCA_030439765.1 Tripidium arundinaceum | reverse complement strand
CTATAGTAACCAGTCAAACCAAGGAACCCTCTGAGTTCTTTGACATTACTTGGCGTGGGCCATTGCTGAACTGCTACTATCTTGCTAGGGTCAGTTGCCACCCCTTGAGCAGATATAACATGACCTAAGTATTCAATTGAAGGCTTTGCAAAAGAACACTTAGATTTCTTAACAAAGAATTGATGCTTGTCCAGGATTTGGAAAACCTGTCTGAGCAGAATAACATGATCTTCCATTGCCTTGCTGTAAATAAGTATATCATCCATAAACACAAGCACCCCTTTCCTGAGCAACTCTGCAAATATCACATTCATAAAGCTCTGAAATGTAGGAGGAGCATTGGTTAATCCAAAAGGCATAACCAGGAATTCAAATAAGCCATTATGAGTGCAAAAGGCTGTTTTCATCTCATGACCTTTAGCCATGCGAATCTGGTGATATCCAGATCTAAAATCCAGCTTAGTGAACACAGAAGCCCCAGCCAATTCATCAAGTAGTTCATCCACTATGGGCATTGGATGCTTGTTTCTGACTGTAATAGAATTCAGCTGCCTATAGTCCACACAAAATCTCCAACTCCCATCTTTCTTCTTGACTAGGAGGACTGGAGAGGCAAAAGGGCTAACACTGGGCCTGATAATGCCATTTTTCAGCATTTGTTTCAGCTGACTTTCAATTTCAGTCTTTTGCAATGGTGAATACCTATATGGCCTAACTCTGAATGGTTGAGCCCCAGGGACTAATGGGATCTCATGATCAGCAGCTCTCTTGGGAGGCAAGGATGTAGGTTCAGCAAATAGGTGAGAAAACTCATCTATCAACAGTTGCACTTGAGTGGGGCACAGCTCCACTTCCTCTTGCTGAATCCCAAACATTTCAGAGCCTTCAGTCACTGCACAATAGGCTAAGGACTCTTGAACTGAATTGAGAACATTGAGCAATATCATCCACTACTCCAGTAAGAGTGATTCTATGACCCTTATAAGTGAATTTCATCTTCTTAGTTCTCCAATCCACCCACATTGGGCTGACCTCTTCCAGCCAATCTTTTCCTAGGATCATGTCAAAGCATTTCAATGGAAGTACTTTTGCTGATGAGCTGAATGTGTGTCCCTGAGCATACCACACTAGTTTAGGAACTTGGACTGAACAAGTCATCAAACCCCCATCAGCTGATTTGAATGTGGACTCAGAGCATGGTGTTGTAGTAAGTTGAAGCCTATCCACCAAGACATCACTCACAAATGTACCAATGCTACCTGAATCCACTAAGATAAGCACTTGCTGCTTTCCCACCTTGCCCAAAATCTTCATAGTTCTGCGCTGAGTTGCTTTTGTAGAAGGATCAGTCTGAAGAGCATGGATAGTATCAGGTGAATCCTCCTCAGCCTCCTGTTCACCACTTGAGTCAGACTCAGTAAGCTCCAAGGCATCAAATAGCTCTTCTAGCACATGCAAGGGAACTTGTGCTGGACATTTATGAGTATGGCTCCATTTTTCACCACACTTGAAACATAAGCCATTTCTTCGACGAAAGGATTTCAGAGTTTCCAATTTGTCCTCAGTATCAATCCTATCACCCTTTGGTTTGGCTGCATCAGAAGTCATATACTTAGCTTTATCTCCTAACTGCCCTTGTCTGAATCCCGACTTGGATCCATCCCGAGCAGGAATCTTCTTCCTGGACAACTCAAGCTCTTCTTCTTGAAGCAATGCAAGGGCACTAGCAGTATCAACTGAGTTGGGGCGATGAAGAGCAATGACAGAACGGATTTCTTCTTTAAGCCCTCCCAAAAATCTGGTGACAAAATACACCTCATCATAGTTGCTATTGTAGAGCAGAATCCCATGTGCCAATTGTTCAAACTTTTGCTGGTATTCAGAGACAGTGCCTATCTGTTTGAGAGAATCCAACTGACGCAACTGAAGTTGATACTGATTCTTATCAAACTTCTCAAACACTGCTGAGCATAGCTGTCCCCAATCAGAGAAACGACCCCTGCGCTCTTGTGTCTGCAACCAGAGTGCTGCTGCTCCCGTGAAGTTCAATGCGGCGAACCGAGTCTTCAATTGCGCGCTCACAGCATATACCTCGAAATAAGTTTCACATTGGTCACGCCACAATCTAGGGTTGTCGCCATCAAATTTGGGGAATTCGATTTTGGGAAATGGAACTCGAGCAGCAGAATCATGGAGAGCAGAATTGGAAACATGTGAGCACGGTGACAGTATCGGTAACATACCCGTGACCGGGCGTGGCGGGGGTCCAAGGACACCACCGCCAACATCCCGGTTATGCGGTGCATCGCCGTGGCCGTAGCCCTTCTCCGACGTCGATGCAGATGGGCGCACCGACGTTGACGGAGCATGGTTGAGGTCGAAGGGGTTGACCCAACCGTGAGGAGGCGGAGGCGGAGGTAGCGGTCCGTGAGGTAGCAGCGACGCCAGAGGCGGTGGCGGTGGTGGTGGAGGAGGTGGCGCCGACTCCAACTGCTGCAGTTTGGTTGCTGCCGCGTCGGTCTTGGTGAGCAGGGACCCCAACGACGCATCCGCCGTAGTCCGCCATGCCTCGAGCCCACTCAACTTGTCGAGTGTTTGCTGCATCATCAACTCGAAGCCGTCGAACTTCTTCGTGAGATCCTCCAGTGTAGTCGTCATCTGGGCTTCAAACTTCGTCGGACATTTCTTAGGCGGCGCGGTGTCACGAACGGCTGATGACAAGAGCGGGAGCTATCTGGGCCACAGCGCTTGGGCCTCAAGTCGGGGCTGGGCTCGTAAAAAGGGCTAGGCCTTGCTGTAGAAGTAGTCAGTATAAATAGCAATTTGCTGTAACAGAATAGGCATCGAACAGCTGTATTCTGAAACCGTCTCGTCCTAAGATTTTTTCCCCGCGGGGCGCGGGGCTAGCCGCGCTCTGTATCTGTCCTTCCCCAACTGAATACTGCTGTTCTACTGATTGCTTGCTATTCTACCCTAAAATTTCTCCCAAATCCCCACTTCCAGTTCCTAGTTCGTAACAATTGGTATCCAGAGCAAGGTTCGGAGAGGGATTTCACCACGAAATTTTTTCTCCGACGACCGGTCTAGCGCCTAAGAAATGTCCGACGAAGTTTGAAGCCCAGATGACGACTACACTGGAGGATCTCACGAAGAAGTTCGACGGCTTCGAGTTGATGATGCAGCAAACACTCGACAAGTTGAGTGGGCTCGAGGCATGGCGGACTACGGCGGATGCGTCGTTGGGGTCCCTGCTCACCAAGACCGACGCGGCAGCAACCAAACTGCAGCAGTTGGAGTCGGCGCCACCTCCTCCACCACCACCGCCACCGCCTCTGGCGTCGCTGCTACCTCACGGACCGCTACCTCCGCCTCCGCCTCCTCACGGTTGGGTCAACCCCTTCGACCTCAACCATGCTCCGTCAACGTCGGTGCGCCCATCTGCATCGACGTCGGAGAAGGGCTACGGCCACGGCGATGCACCGCATAACCGGGATGTTGGCGGTGGTGTCCTTGGACCCCCGCCACGCCCGGTCACGGGTATGTTACCGATACTGTCACCGTGCTCACATGTTTCCAATTCTGCTCTCCATGATTCTGCTGCTCGAGTTCCATTTCCCAAAATCGAATTCCCCAAATTTGATGGCGACAACCCTAGATTGTGGCGTGACCAATGTGAAACTTATTTCGAGGTATATGCTGTGAGCGCGCAATTGAAGACTCGGTTCGCCGCATTGAACTTCACGGGAGCAGCAGCACTCTGGTTGCAGACACAAGAGCGCAGGGGTCGTTTCTCTGATTGGGGACAGCTATGCTCAGCAGTGTTTGAGAAGTTTGATAAGAATCAGTATCAACTTCAGTTGCGTCAGTTGGATTCTCTCAAACAGATAGGCACTGTCTCTGAATACCAGCAAAAGTTTGAACAATTGGCACATGGGATTCTGCTCTACAATAGCAACTATGATGAGGTGTATTTTGTCACCAGATTTTTGGGAGGGCTTAAAGAAGAAATCCGTTCTGTCATTGCTCTTCATCGCCCCAACTCAGTTGATACTGCTAGTGCCCTTGCATTGCTTCAAGAAGAAGAGCTTGAGTTGTCCAGGAAGAAGATTCCTGCTCGGGATGGATCCAAGTCGGGATTCAGACAAGGGCAGTTAGGAGATAAAGCTAAGTATATGACTTCTGATGCAGCCAAACCAAAGGGTGATAGGATTGATACTGAGGACAAATTGGAAACTCTGAAATCCTTTCGTCGAAGAAATGGCTTATGTTTCAAGTGTGGTGAAAAATGGAGCCATACTCATAAATGTCCAGCACAAGTTCCCTTGCATGTGCTAGAAGAGCTATTTGATGCCTTGGAGCTTACTGAGTCTGACTCAAGTGGTGAACAGGAGGCTGAGGAGGATTCACCTGATACTATCCATGCTCTTCAGACTGATCCTTCTACAAAAGCAACTCAGCGCAGAACTATGAAGATTTTGGGCAAGGTGGGAAAGCAGCAAGTGCTTATCTTAGTGGATTCAGGTAGCATTGGTACATTTGTGAGTGATGTCTTGGTGGATAGGCTTCAACTTACTACAACACCATGCTCTGAGTCCACATTCAAATCAGCTGATGGGGGTTTGATGACTTGTTCAGTCCAAGTTCCTAAACTAGTGTGGTATGCTCAGGGACACACATTCAGCTCATCAGCAAAAGTACTTCCATTGAAATGCTTTGACATGATCCTAGGAAAAGATTGGCTGGAAGAGGTCAGCCCAATGTGGGTGGATTGGAGAACTAAGAAGATGAAATTCACTTATAAGGGTCATAGAATCACTCTTACTGGAGTAGTGGATGATATTGCTCAATGTTCTCAATTCAGTTCAAGAGTCCTTAGCCTATTGTGCAGTGACTGAAGGCTCTGAAATGTTTGGGATTCAGCAAGAGGAAGTGGAGCTGTGCCCCACTCAAGTGCAACTGTTGATAGATGAGTTTTCTCACCTATTTGCTGAACCTACATCCTTGCCTCCCAAGAGAGCTGCTGATCATGAGATCCCATTAGTCCCTGGGGACTCAACCATTCAGAGTTAGGCCATATAGGTATTCACCATTGCAAAAGACTGAAATTGAAAGTCAGCTGAAACAAATGCTGAAAAATGGCATTATCAGGCCCAGTGTTAGCCCTTTTGCCTCTCCAGTCCTCCTAGTCAAGAAGAAAGATGGGAGTTGGAGATTTTGTGTGGACTATAGGCAGCTGAATTCTATTACAGTCAGAAACAAGCATCCAATGCCCATAGTGGATGAACTACTTGATGAATTGGCTGGGGCTTCTGTGTTCACTAAGCTGGATTTTAGATCTGGATATCACCAGATTCGCATGGCTAAAGGTCATGAGATGAAAACAGCCTTTTGCACTCATAATGGCTTATTTGAATTCCTGGTTATGCCTTTTGGATTAACCAATGCTCCTCCTACATTTCAGAGCTTTATGAATGTGATATTTGCAGAGTTGCTCAGGAAAGGGGTGCTTGTGTTTATGGATGATATACTTATTTACAGCAAGGCAATGGAAGATCATGTTATTCTGCTCAGACAGGTTTTCCAAATCCTGGACAAGCATCAATTCTTTGTTAAGAAATCTAAGTGTTCTTTTGCAAAGCCTTCAATTGAATACTTAGGTCATGTTATATCTGCTCAAGGGGTGGCAACTGACCCTAGCAAGATAGTAGCAGTTCAGCAATGGCCCACGCCAAGTAATGTCAAAGAACTCAGAGGGTTCCTTGGTTTGACTGGTTACTATAGGAAATACATTCAACATTATGGCCTCATCAGTCAACCATTGACTCTACTGCTAAGAAAAGGGGTTCCATTCAGTTGGTCACCAACAACTCAGATGGCTTTCCAGACTTTGAAACAGAAGTTGATTGAGGCACCAGTTTTAGCATTGCCAGATTTCACTAAAGGCTTTGTGCTGGAAACAGATGCCAGTGACTTTGGAATTGGAGCTATTCTTATGCAGAATGGGCATCCTGTTGCTTATCTAAGTAAAGCATTGGGTCCCAAGAATCAAACTCTGTCAGTCTATGAAAAGGAGTGCATGGCCATTCTAATGGCAGTTGAGAAATGGAGGTCTTATCTTCAACATCACCAGTTTATTATCAAAACAGATCATAAAAGCTTGCTATACTTGACTGAGCAGAGAGTAACTTCTAAGCTGCAACATAAAGCAATGGTCAGATTGATGGACTTAAATTTTCTCATTCAGTACAAGCAAGGGGTTGCCAATTCTGCAGCTGATGCTCTATCCAGATGCAGTGATCATCAAACTATTACTGCACTCTCTGAATGTATTCCATCTTGGCTTCAGAAGCTTACTTTGGGATATGAAGATGATCCAGACACTAAGAAACTTCTCATGGAGTTGAGTGTTTCTAGTGATAATCAGAGAGGCTTTACCTTGCAAGAAGGGATATTAAGGTATAAAGGAAGAGTGTGGGTGGGGAATAACAGATTGGCTCAGCAGCATATTCTCCAGGCCTTACATCACAGTGGAGTAGGAGGTCACTCTGGCATTCAAGGCACTTATCACAGAGTCAAACAATTGTTTGCGTGGAATGGTCTTAAGCAGAGAGTAACTGAATTTGTGCAAACTTGTGCTGTTTGTCAACAAGCTAAAGCTGAGCATGTCAAGAAACCAGGATTACTTTGTCCTATGCTAGTACCCAGCCAGGCTTGGGAGATTGTATGCTTGGACTTCATTGAAGGGCTACCTAAGTCTGACAGGTATAATGCTATTATGGTAGTAGTTGACAAGTTCACTAAGTGTGGGCACTTCATTCCACTGGCACATCCTTTCACTGCATTACAAGTAGCTCAGCTGTTTATGCAACACATTTACAAATTGCATGGCCTGCCCAAAGCTCTAGTATCTGACAGAGATAGAGTCTTCACAAGTTCAGTTTGGCAAGAGCTTTTTAAACTGTCAGACACAAAATTGCTGATGAGCTCCAGCTATCACCCACAAACCGATGGGCAAACCGAAAGACTTAATCAGTGTCTAGAGGGTTTCCTAAGATGTTCAGTACATTCTTGTCCACGTCAATGGAATAAATGGCTCTCTATGGCTGAATTTTGGTATAATACTTCATTTCACTCAGTCTTGGGAAGGACACCATTTGAGGTCCTATATGGTTACACACCAAGAACTTTGGGAATAGCCAACCTGCACCTTTGCTCTGTGCCAGATCTGGAACACTGGATGCAGGAACGTGAACTGCTTCAGCGTCTGATTCAGCAACAGTTAGTTCGTGCACAACAAAGGATGAAATCTCAGGCTGATAAACAACACTCTGAGAGGGAATTTGCAGTGGGTGACTTGGTTTACATCAAGCTGCAGCCTCATATACAGTCATCAGTGGCTTTCCGAGATAATAACAAGCTATCTTTTAAGTTCTATGGCCCTTTCAGAGTTGTTCAGAGGATTGGGACAGTGGCATACCGCATTGATCTTCCACAATCAGCAAAGATACATCCGGTGCTGCATGTGTCCCAACTCAAGCATTATGTGCTACCATCGATTCAGGTCAGTTCAGACCTTGATTCAGTATGCACTGACCCATTTCAGTCGTTAGTGCCGACTAAGGTGTTGGCTGAGCGACTTCTTCCTCGAGGAGCCTCCACAATCAAGCAGCTATTGATCCAGTGGGGTGATCTTCCTCCTGCTATGGCTACTTGGGAAGAAGCAACCGATGTGAAGCGCCGCTATCCAAAGTCTTCAGCTTGGGGACAAGCTGAAATTCAAGGGAAGGGGAGTGTCACGAACGGCTGATGACAAGAGCGGGAGCTATCTGGGCCACAGCGCTTGGGCCTCAAGTCGGGGCTGGGCTCGTAAAAAGGGCTAGGCCTTGCTGTAGAAGTAGTCAGTATAAATAGCAATTTGCTGTAATAGAATAGGCATCGAACAGCTGTATTCTGAAACCGTCTCGTCCTAAGATTTCTTCCCCGCGGGGCTAGCCGCGCTCTGTATCTGTCCTTCCCCAACTGAATACTGCTGTTCTACTGATTGCTTGCTATTCTACCCTAAAATTTCTCCCAAATCCCCACTTCCAGTTCCTAGTTCGTAACACGCGGTGGCGTCAAGGTCGAGCGGTGCATCACCGGCCAGGCGGCTACCGAGCTGCGAATGCGGGATTTTGTGGAGGTATCGTGGACCTTTTCGTCGTCTCTGGCCCGGCTGGAGATCGACGGCGAGTGATGTGTGGTGCGTCGCCCCAGTGCTGAATTATCAGCGTCGTTTATGCCACCAGATGTTGGCAACCAGAATAACTCTACGTATTTGGCACGTGCACTCACACTTCGTTGACAACCAAAATAACTCCAAAACGAGGGTTTGTCTTGTTTTGCTACTGTTTGGGTGTTGTAGTGTGGCCTCATCTCGGTGTTGTACCGAGTGCTTCTTTATGTATTCAGTATTATTCATGTAAAATTAAAGCCAAAATATAAAACATGATAAATATGACATGTAAAACATCTTAGCATACTAAAGATTTCAAATATCCAGCATTAGTATTGAGCCTACCATTTTTTTAAAAAAAAAGTTCTTAGTATTAAGGTGTTGTTTGGTTTAGACGTGAGTGCAGGAATGGCAATGCAATCCGACGCGAGCTGTTATAGGGGAATTAAGAGCATCTCCTGCAGTTCCCCAATATGGCCCCTCATCCCCATAAAACTGTTATATTTGTCCTGTTCGGCAGGACTTATTTGCGGTTGGCTGCAGCTGTTTCAATAGTGTTTTGTGAGAGAGATTTCAGCTGCTGAAGCGCTGAAAAGTTGAAGCGAACAGGCTGATTGGTGGAGATGTGACTTTTTCATACTCCAGCAGATCCCCAATAGTTGCCACTGTCGGGGTGGTGGGGGCGCGGGGCATGGACGCGCGAGTTGAGGCGCCGAACACGGTGGCCATGCGCGGACCGGCGGCGCGGTGATAGAGGAGAGGGAGGAGATTGCGATGGGGGAGAAAGGGACAAGCTCACGAGCGGCGGCACAAAGAGATAGAGGTGAAGGGAGATGGGAGAAGCAGTGGCGTGTGGACTCAAAATGTCAGTTGTATATTGGGTTGGTGTATTGATAATCTGTTGCAGCAACTCTTCCAATAATCAATACTACTCTATAGAGAATGAAATATTGGTGAGCTGTTAGAGATGCTCTAATAACACTATTTGTTTGGTTCGTGGTGTGAGTGCTACATGTTCTTTTTGTCCTTGGAGGAAGAGGACGGCTTCTCCTTCTTGTCAGCGCGAGGCGGTGACTTAAGTGGGCTTGGTCTCTGGTGTCGGCACCACAGCAGGCATCTCGGGCATAGACGCTGGAGGCACGTCCGCTGGCGCCTTAGTGGTGGGAGTCCACTGCTACAGATCGAACGATCACCGTCGCCACTTTCACTGCCGTAGAATACAGAAGTGACGGTGAGACAATTCCACCGTCGGTTGGATCCATAGCAGGACCTGAAAAGGAATCAAACCGGCAGATGAAACTTCTAGCACCAACGGTTAAACCATCGATGCATCGGTGCTATTGGGGTTGCATTCTCTCCGTATTAATCTGACCATTGCCACGCTAATACATTCGTATAATACGGTGATCCTCAGCAGTTGAACAACTAAGTACAATCACATGGAAACCACCATTGCAACCGTACTACAAATTTTCTTCATCATTACAAAAGATAGATACATTTGGAACGAGTATATGATTGTACTTGTCCAGAAACATAATAGACCTAAAGTATTAAACCTATTCAATCTAAACTAGATCCTCTCTTTCAGAGCGAGGATCATGCTCGCCTCGGTCGCTTGGGAGGAGGCTCGTCGTCATCGTCGTCGTTGTCGTCATCCTCCTCCCCCTCCTCCTCATCCTCATCATCGTCCTCCTCCTCGAAGCCCTCCTTGTCGCAGATCCAGGGAGGACTCCCACAAGAAGGGACGGTGTCGCTGGAGGAGTCGTCTGATGAGGTCGACATTTGCTCGACCTCGACCTCGTCGGAGGACGAGTCGTTGCTGGGAAGTCTCAAGGGGCTGTCCGACATAGTTCTAGTCAAATGGAAGAAGGGGATGAACAAGGAAGAGGGCTGGTTTCAGAGGGCAGTGAGCTTGAAGAATATGTAAAGCGGTGGGTAAACCTCGCTTCGGCTTATCTCGGTGGAAGTAATTGTGATGGGACGGTGTTGGTAGTTGGGACATTACTCAACACACTCATGTTGAATTTACCGCCGATAGACCAAACGGTCGTTTAGGGTCGCCGGCCATAAAGCCTATCTCAATTGGCTCGGTGTTCCATACGACGGAGAGAATGCAACCCCAATAGCACCGATGCATCGATGGTTTAACCGTTGGTGCTAGAAGTTTCATCTGCCGGTTTGATTCCTTTTCAGGTCCTGCTATGGATCCAACCGACGGTGGAATTGTCTCACCGTCACTTCTGTATTCTACGGCAGTGAAAGTGGCGACGGTGATCGTTCGATCTGTAGCAGTGGACTCCCACCACTAAGGCGCCAGCGGACGTGCCTCCAGCGTCTATGCCCGAGATGCCTGCTGTGGTGCCGACACCAGAGACCAAGCCCACTTAAGTCACCGCCTCGCGCTGACAAGAAGGAGAAGCCGTCCTCTTCCTCCAAGGACAAAAAGAACATGTAGCACTCACACCACGAACCAAACAAATAGTGTTATTAGAGCATCTCTAACAGCTCACCAATATTTCATTCTCTATAGAGTAGTATTGATTATTGGAAGAGTTGCTGCAACAGATTATCAATACACCAACCCAATATACAACTGACATTTTGAGTCCACACGCCACTGCTTCTCCCATCTCCCTTCACCTCTATCTCTTTGTGCCGCCGCTCGTGAGCTTGTCCCTTTCTCCCCCATCGCAATCTCCTCCCTCTCCTCTATCACCGCGCCGCCGGTCCGCGCATGGCCACCGTGTTCGGCGCCTCAACTCGCGCGTCCATGCCCCGCGCCCCCCACCACCCCGACAGTGGCAACTATTGGGGATCTGCTGGAGTATGAAAAAGTCACATCTCCACCAATCAGCCTGTTCGCTTCAACTTTTCAGCGCTTCAGCAGCTGAAATCTCTCTCACAAAACACTATTGAAACAGCTGCAGCCAACCGCAAATAAGTCCTGCCGAACAGGACAAATATAACAGTTTTATGGGGATGAGGGGCCATATTGGGGAACTGCAGGAGATGCTCTTAATTCCCCTATAACAGCTCGCGTCGGATTGCATTGCCATTCCTGCACTCACGTCTAAACCAAACAACACCTTAATACTAAGAACTTTTTTTTTAAAAAAATGGTAGGCTCAATGA
>JAHUYU010003448.1:0-12293 GCA_030439765.1 Tripidium arundinaceum | reverse complement strand
CCCACAATTATCATGTAATATACACTGAAGAAATCATAATAAGAGAAATTTTGGAATATAAAGAAACTGTAGGTATGGTTAAGCTGAGATGCTTTTTGAGCCAGTAGTTGGAGCCAGTCTACCTAACTCCGTTCAATAATGCAATTGTTTGTTTTTGCAGGCATTTAGCGGCCATCGGGGACCAATATCATGTCTTGCTTTTGCGCCGGACTCTTCAGAGCTATTCTCTGGTTCTTTTGATCGTTCAATAATGCAGTGGAATGCAGAGGATAGAACATACATGAACTGTTTATATGGGCATCAGAATGAAATCCTGACAATGGATGCACTTAGTAAAGACAGGATTCTAACTGTAGCACGGGACCGTACGATGCACCTTTGGAAGGTAATGTTGTTACTAAGTACATACGTGATTCGTGTTTGTCACCCAGCTGTCATAGAGCGCAGAAGATTTTCTTCCGGTGAACTGGATGAAATTATTTAATAAAGTATCACTAGGCTTTATATGGAAAATCTGTTTCCATACCACTATGGTACCCATTGCCAAAAGGCCACTTAGCCCTCTAGTCACAGCAGCAACACTGGTGCCATCCTGTATGACCTGCCTCTTCCATTTTCCTTCTGTTTTCAGAGACTACATGCTTTCAGTTAGACCAATCATTACTGAATGCTGGCATAAATGCTACAGTTTTGCTGATGTTTTTATAAATATAAATTATGATTATTTGCAAGTTTTGCTGAGGATTCACCTAAAGCAATGCCACATGCACTATTCTTGTCAAAGCAATGACAGAAATAGTTTAGAAGAAGTGATGTAGATTCTCTACTATTAACTATATGGCATTGCTTTCATAAGCATAGAGTAATTTCAAGCTGTGTTTGTGTTTGTGTATGATGCAAACCTCTAGTTTTTTTTTTAATTTTTATTTAGGATTTAGGAAACCTCTATGTTAACTACTATATGTCAGACTGATTTGTAGGAGCATCCTTCAGTTAGTTATTTATCATTTAATAAGGGCATGTGATGGATTCATGTTGTAGATACTGCATTTTACTCTGTCAATTAAAGTCTCCTTGTCCTTGGACAGATTCCAGAAGAGTCGCAGTTAGTGTTCCGTGCTCCTGCTGCTGCATCTTTAGAGTGCTGCTGCTTTATTGATGACAAGGAATTTTTGTCTGGATCTGATGATGGAAGCATTGAGCTTTGGAGCATAATGAGGAAAAAGCCTATCCTCATAATAAAAAATGCTCATCCAGTATTGTGTACTAACCTTAATTCAGTTGACAATGATGATGAGTCACCTAAAGGTAAGATGACATCCCCTTTATGTTTGGAACACGGGAAAAAATCCCTGTTCCTGCGTTTTTCCTGTGAACTGCACGATTCCTGTGAAATTCCTGTGTTCACTAGTCTGTTTTCTTTTCATCATCTCTTCAATTATCGTTAAGATGGCCTTCAGTTTTAGTACCACTTTGCATCATGGTTTTACTACTATACTTGTATCTTACATTTGTGGAATCCTTAATGCTTTATATCTCATGTTTCAATGCAGTAAATGGAATACATAAACCTGAAAATGTGCCATCCGCAGCCCAGTCATGGGTTGGTACTGTTGCTGCAAGAAGAGGTTCTGACCTTGTTGCATCAGGAGCAGGAAATGGTTTAGTTCGTCTCTGGGCTATCAAACCTGATTCCAAGGGAGTCGAGCCATTATTCGATTTGAAACTGGTATGATACTCTTGTTACTCGATTCATTTTGCTGAATGTAGTCCTGAATATTATATCCATCACAGATTAAGTGATCAATGCATTTGCATCTTACTATCTATTGTTGAGACTTGACATGTACATGTGCTCAATTAAAGGACATTAATGGGATTTCTTATATCAGTCTAGGTCCTTTGGTGGTTTCTAAGTCGATCATATTTGCTCCAGTTACAAATAAGTGATGTTCATTGGACAATTTGGGACACAGACATGGTCTCCAGAACACAATTTTTTGACCACTAGTTTTTGCTACAGTATGTTTGTAACACATGGCAAAAGTATACTACCATGTAAACCAATTTTCAACACAAATCTTGTATCATTTCAATATCCTAACTAATACACACAAAAAAATCATAATTTGTAATAAAAGTTTGAAATGGTTGACTTCAGATAACCCCAAAACATATCTGTGAATGGAGAGAGCAGAAGGTAAGTAGTTGTTGCTTTGGAATGTCCAGGGGCATATATGTTCTCTGTTGATTGTGCAGATAAACAATGACTATTATTTCAAGGTGTTTATTAGTTGGAAGTCTGTAGATTATAATTCTGAATCAAACATTCTTCAAATGTCCAATGTATTGTCAACTCTGTCTCCTGAAACAAATCTAATTGTATCTATTAATTCTTTTAATATTTTGAGTACCTTAGCGAACTTTAGCCTGTATAGCTATTTGTCAGAGTGTGAATAAGGGAGTGGAAAATATAGAGTTTTAGATGGTTACCCCACTTGGCCTATTATACAAGCTAAACCAGCCTTTTGTGTTAAGGCATGTATGCAGATTTGGTGCCACTTTCTCATTTTTCCCTTAATTATTTTACTCTCCATAGCCATTTATACATGACCACCTACTTGATCTTGTATGTTTCAAAGCAATCAATTGATGGCGTTCGGGTCATTTTCCGTCATGGATTCCTCAAGTTTAGAACTTACCTTTTGTGATTGATCAAAATACACCATAGCCTCACTCAATAGATGGCGTTCGCGTCATTTTCCATTATGGATTCCTCAAGTTTAGAACTTACCTTTTGTGCTGATCAAATACACCAAGCCACCGGATCGAAATTCTGGCCATGGAGTCGCCGCCACCGTCATACTTCATCAAGCTTTCGATCTTTGTTTTTTTTCTTTGTTTCTTGTTTTTTCTCGCCTGAGCTCTGTGTTTTTGGTTTTGCATTTGAATCTGTGACTGTTGTTGTGATTCTGATTTGTGGGGGTTAAAGAAGTCATCGCCTTTGAGAGAACTGGATGGCTTCTTGCTCATGCCATCTCAGTTCCGTTGCGGGTGTAGAGAAAATCGACATCCTCTCTGCTTTGTCCCATCCTTCATATCGTGTCCCATTTTGAGATGGCAGATGGGTTCTTGAACAAATCTTTTTCTTTCAGATTCCTTTTTTCAATGAGCAGAGCCGCGGTTTCCGTTCCAGTGCGATTGGGCGTGGCCATTGACAATCCCAGACAAGCTTTTGATCTGTGCTCGTCTGATACACACAAGGCCTAGACTCTTTGGAGCCGCTTGTCGATTTATCTATCTGCCTCTCTTCGATCTGCTTTGAGGTGGACCCATGTGGCTCTCCACATATTCTTCGATCTGCACACCTACTGCTCTGTGTCTGACTTCTCTGCGTGCTCGAAGCTGAGTGTTGATCTGCATACATGGCCTTCATAATCCCAGATTAACTTGCTTAGCTGTTCTTCTGATTCATGGGAGGCCAAGATCGATGTTCCCTGGGAGTTTCGCTGATAGCGCCTTCTTCATCGGGGAGGTGCTTTATTAGTAACTCACCACACAAACACTGCATTGTTCATATGTTTTTGGCGGTTGATGTTTTGTATCCCTCTGTATCTGCAATTTTTTCGGTCGAACAAATTTTTCTTTGCTACTCGCCATAATGCCCACAAGTGCTTTAAACTGAAGATCAAGGAACCATGCAGCTGATGATGTTACTAATCGATGGTGGCAATGAAACGACGAACTAAAAAACTTGCAAAAAGAAACACAGGAAAAACGCAGGAACAGGGATTTTTTCCCGTGTTCCAAACATAAAGGGGATGTCATCTTACCTTTAGGTGACTCATCATCATTGTCAACTGAATTAAGGTTAGTACACAATACTGGATGAGCATTTTTTATTATGAGGATAGGCTTTTTCCTCATTATGCTCCAAAGCTCAATGCTTCCATCATCAGATCCAGACAAAAATTCCTTGTCATCAATAAAGCAGCAGCACTCTAAAGATGCAGCAGCAGGAGCACGGAACACTAACTGCGACTCTTCTGGAATCTGTCCAAGGACAAGGAGACTTTAATTGACAGAGTAAAATGCAGTATCTACAACATGAATCCATCACATGCTTTCAGTTAGACCAATCATTACTGAATGCTGGCATAAATGCTACAGTTTTGCTGATGTTTTTATAAATATAAATTATGATTATTTGCAAGTTTTGCTGAGGATTCACCTAAAGCAATGCCACATGCACTATTCTTGTCAAAGCAATGACAGAAATAGTTTAGAAGAAGTGATGTAGATTCTCTACTATTAACTATATGGCATTGCTTTCATAAGCATAGAGTAATTTCAAGCTGTGTTTGTGTTTGTGTATGATGCAAACCTCTAGTTTTTTTTTTAATTTTTATTTAGGATTTAGGAAACCTCTATGTTAACTACTATATGTCAGACTGATTTGTAGGAGCATCCTTCAGTTAGTTATTTATCATTTAATAAGGGCATGTGATGGATTCATGTTGTAGATACTGCATTTTACTCTGTCAATTAAAGTCTCCTTGTCCTTGGACAGATTCCAGAAGAGTCGCAGTTAGTGTTCCGTGCTCCTGCTGCTGCATCTTTAGAGTGCTGCTGCTTTATTGATGACAAGGAATTTTTGTCTGGATCTGATGATGGAAGCATTGAGCTTTGGAGCATAATGAGGAAAAAGCCTATCCTCATAATAAAAAATGCTCATCCAGTATTGTGTACTAACCTTAATTCAGTTGACAATGATGATGAGTCACCTAAAGGTAAGATGACATCCCCTTTATGTTTGGAACACGGGAAAAAATCCCTGTTCCTGCGTTTTTCCTGTGTTTCTTTTTGCAAGTTTTTTAGTTCGTCGTTTCATTGCCACCATCGATTAGTAACATCATCAGCTGCATGGTTCCTTGATCTTCAGTTTAAAGCACTTGTGGGCATTATGGCGAGTAGCAAAGAAAAATTTGTTCGACCGAAAAAATTGCAGATACAGAGGGATACAAAACATCAACCGCCAAAAACATATGAACAATGCAGTGTTTGTGTGGTGAGTTACTAATAAAGCACCTCCCCGATGAAGAAGGCGCTATCAGCGAAACTCCCAGGGAACATCGATCTTGGCCTCCCATGAATCAGAAGAACAGCTAAGCAAGTTAATCTGGGATTATGAAGGCCATGTATGCAGATCAACACTCAGCTTCGAGCACGCAGAGAAGTCAGACACAGAGCAGTAGGTGTGCAGATCGAAGAATATGTGGAGAGCCACATGGGTCCACCTCAAAGCAGATCGAAGAGAGGCAGATAGATAAATCGACAAGCGGCTCCAAAGAGTCTAGGCCTTGTGTGTATCAGACGAGCACAGATCAAAAGCTTGTCTGGGATTGTCAATGGCCACGCCCAATCGCACTGGAACGGAAACCGCGGCTCTGCTCATTGAAAAAAGGAATCTGAAAGAAAAAGATTTGTTCAAGAACCCATCTGCCATCTCAAAATGGGACACGATATGAAGGATGGGACAAAGCAGAGAGGATGTCGATTTTCTCTACACCCGCAACGGAACTGAGATGGCATGAGCAAGAAGCCATCCAGTTCTCTCAAAGGCGATGACTTCTTTAACCCCCACAAATCAGAATCACAACAACAGTCACAGATTCAAATGCAAAACCAAAAACACAGAGCTCAGGCGAGAAAAAACAAGAAACAAAGAAAAAAACAAAGATCGAAAGCTTGATGAAGTATGACGGTGGCGGCGACTCCATGGCCAGAATTTCGATCCGGTGGCTTGGTGTATTTGATCAGCACAAAAGGTAAGTTCTAAACTTGAGGAATCCATAATGGAAAATGACGCGAACGCCATCTATTGAGTGAGGCTATGGTGTATTTTGATCAATCACAAAAGGTAAGTTCTAAACTTGAGGAATCCATGACGGAAAATGACCCGAACGCCATCAATTGATTGCTTTTGAAACATACAAGATCAAGTAGGTGGTCATGTATAAATGGCTATGGAGAGTAAAATAATTAAGGGAAAAATGAGAAAGTGGCACCAAATCTGCATACATGCCTTAACACAAAAGGCTGGTTTAGCTTGTATAATAGGCCAAGTGGGGTAACCATCTAAAACTCTATATTTTCCACTCCCTTATTCACACTCTGACAAATAGCTATACAGGCTAAAGTTCGCTAAGGTACTCAAAATATTAAAAGAATTAATAGATACAATTAGATTTGTTCAGGAGACAGAGTTGACAATACATTGGACATTTGAAGAATGTTTGATTCAGAATTATAATCTACAGACTTCCAACTAATAAACACCTTGAAATAATAGTCATTGTTTATCTGCACAATCAACAGAGAACATATATGCCCCTGGACATTCCAAAGCAACAACTACTTACCTTCTGCTCTCTCCATTCACAGATATGTTTTGGGGTTATCTGAAGTCAACCATTTCAAACTTTTATTACAAATTATGATTTTTTTGTGTGTATTAGTTAGGATATTGAAATGATACAAGATTTGTGTTGAAAATTGGTTTACATGGTAGTATACTTTTGCCATGTGTTACAAACATACTGTAGCAAAAACTAGTGGTCAAAAAATTGTGTTCTGGAGACCATGTCTGTGTCCAATTGTCCAGAACATCACTTATTTGTAACTGGAGCAAATATGATCGACTTAGAAACCACCAAAGGACCTAGACTGATATAAGAAATCCCATTAATGTCCTTTAATTGAGCACATGTACATGTCAAGTCTCAACAATAGATAGTAAGATGCAAATGCATTGATCACTTAATCTGTGATGGATATAATATTCAGGACTACATTCAGCAAAATGAATCGAGTAACAAGAGTATCATACCAGTTTCAAATCGAATAATGGCTCGACTCCCTTGGAATCAGGTTTGATAGCCCAGAGACGAACTAAACCATTTCCTGCTCCTGATGCAACAAGGTCAGAACCTCTTCTTGCAGCAACAGTACCAACCCATGACTGGGCTGCGGATGGCACATTTTCAGGTTTATGTATTCCATTTACTGCATTGAAACATGAGATATAAAGCATTAAGGATTCCACAAATGTAAGATACAAGTATAGTAGTAAAACCATGATGCAAAGTGGTACTAAAACTGAAGGCCATCTTAACGATAATTGAAGAGATGATGAAAAGAAAACAGACTAGTGAACACAGGAATTTCACAGGAATCGTGCAGTTCACAGGAAAAACGCAGGAACAGGGATTTTTTCCCGTGTTCCAAACATAAAGGGGATGTCATCTTACCTTTAGGTGACTCATCATCATTGTCAACTGAATTAAGGTTAGTACACAATACTGGATGAGCATTTTTTATTATGAGGATAGGCTTTTTCCTCATTATGCTCCAAAGCTCAATGCTTCCATCATCAGATCCAGACAAAAATTCCTTGTCATCAATAAAGCAGCAGCACTCTAAAGATGCAGCAGCAGGAGCACGGAACACTAACTGCGACTCTTCTGGAATCTGTCCAAGGACAAGGAGACTTTAATTGACAGAGTAAAATGCAGTATCTACAACATGAATCCATCACATGCCCTTATTAAATGATAAATAACTAACTGAAGGATGCTCCTACAAATCAGTCTGACATATAGTAGTTAACATAGAGGTTTCCTAAATCCTAAATAAAAATTAAAAAAAAAACTAGAGGTTTGCATCATACACAAACACAAACACAGCTTGAAATTACTCTATGCTTATGAAAGCAATGCCATATAGTTAATAGTAGAGAATCTACATCACTTCTTCTAAACTATTTCTGTCATTGCTTTGACAAGAATAGTGCATGTGGCATTGCTTTAGGTGAATCCTCAGCAAAACTTGCAAATAATCATAATTTATATTTATAAAAACATCAGCAAAACTGTAGCATTTATGCCAGCATTCAGTAATGATTGGTCTAACTGAAAGCATGTAGTCTCTGAAAACAGAAGGAAAATGGAAGAGGCAGGTCATACAGGATGGCACCAGTGTTGCTGCTGTGACTAGAGGGCTAAGTGGCCTTTTGGCAATGGGTACCATAGTGGTATGGAAACAGATTTTCCATATAAAGCCTAGTGATACTTTATTAAATAATTTCATCCAGTTCACCGGAAGAAAATCTTCTGCGCTCTATGACAGCTGGGTGACAAACACGAATCACGTATGTACTTAGTAACAACATTACCTTCCAAAGGTGCATCGTACGGTCCCGTGCTACAGTTAGAATCCTGTCTTTACTAAGTGCATCCATTGTCAGGATTTCATTCTGATGCCCATATAAACAGTTCATGTATGTTCTATCCTCTGCATTCCACTGCATTATTGAACGATCAAAAGAACCAGAGAATAGCTCTGAAGAGTCCGGCGCAAAAGCAAGACATGATATTGGTCCCCGATGGCCGCTAAATGCCTGCAAAAACAAACAATTGCATTATTGAACGGAGTTAGGTAGACTGGCTCCAACTACTGGCTCAAAAAGCATCTCAGCTTAACCATACCTACAGTTTCTTTTATATTCCAAAATTTCTCTTATTATGATTTCTTCAGTGTATATTACATGATAATTGTGGCTCGCTATAACAAGGTATGTTTTTTTTCAGACTACATATTACACTGATTATATTCTAACCTGGAAGCATTGGATCTGGTTTCGTTTCACCATATTTAATTTATGATTAGAACTGGTTTATGTATTACTCAATTTCTAAACAATTGTGGATAGCCAAGAGTCAACTGCATTTCATAAGAAATGTTCAGCATGTACTATATCTAGCAAGAGATTTATGAACATTGATGAATGATGCTCAAAGTGCATGGAGAATATGGATAGATTTGATCCAACCAAACTGCCTTCCAAATATATCTCAAAATTGCAAAGTACAACTCCTAAATCGGTATCATACCTGTATGTGCTCCCGTGACCTAACATCCCATAAATGGATATGACGGTCCAAGCCACCGCTCGCCAAGTAACGACCATCAGAACTGGCAGCTAAAGCCAGCACTTGCTTGCTTCTTTTAGCTGATACTGGTGGTTTAGCGTGATGTGAAACCAACACATTTTCACTTGGCCATATATACTTCTCACATTTCCCAGTTTCAACATCCCAATGCATAATGATTCCATCTTTTGATGCTGAAAATCCCTTATCACTATCCTTGGATAAAGCAACAGCAGTAACAGGTTGCCGGTGCTTCACAAGAACCTTAAAGCCATCCTGAGGGCCCGGTGGTAATACCCTGCAACAATTTCACAAAGTTTAGTAATTTGCACTGGTCCAGACACAAAGTTTCTATGGTCAGCCGTACACATAGAATCTCAATGTCGAACTTAAATAGATTATGGCATTCTTTTAATAAGGCTGTTTAGTAAAAGCTTATAGAATGCATAAAGGATTCAATTGTTATGACATGGCATTCTTTTAATAAGGTCATCATTATTATGACACTAGAGACCATAACCATATTCCATCTCAGATAATTGGTTCAATAATGACAACTTCAGCACCTTCCACTTCAATATATGAATCATATGGTCTCCAAGCAGTCAAAATGTAGTATCCTTTCGGCCCTGTTTCAAGTCTCAACAGAGTTATGTACACTAGCAAAACAGATCCCACCTGGACTAAAATATGACTCAATTCAACCAACAGCGCCAAAGAAAGGGGTGGAAATGAACCTTAGTCCCCATCATGCAAACAGATTCATGCTAACTAAATTGCTCACTTTTTAAATAATACGACAAAAAACTTATCTTTGAGGGCACTTTCAAGCATTAAAAACAAACACATCGTGCAAAAACATTAGCATCTAGGTGGGAAATGAGGTTATTACTCTATGGTTTCCTGGTATATTTCAGTAATCCTCAAAGTACTGAAGTTATCCCTTATTCTATAAAAATCAGCAGAGACCTGCTATAATACAGGCACCTAGTTTTTCACTTCTCAGGGGATGCGTAGGAACTGTCTGATTCGAATCAAACATGAAATCAAAGAGCTTTCCAGCTTCGCTCAGTCCTGAGAGCCACCCCCCCCCCCCCCCCCCCCGGCTTCAGTTCTCCTCAGGACATGGCGACGGCATCCCCACTGCCACATTAACAACTCTCAAGGTCCACCACCCGCTGCTGGCTGGCAGCACCCCGCCTCACCAGTCCACCTGCCTCCCAAAAGCTTCTGCTTCTTTCTAAGCCCGGATCACCCAGTAGCCTGGAAACCCAAAATCCTTACCCCTTCCAGCCACCGCTCGACATTGCTGTGCCATCACCTGGCATTTTCGTTTAATTAATCCCTGGGCCACAAATGGTGTTCCTATTCTTAGCACTGATTTGCAGCCCCCTCTCCCAACCCCAATGGCAGGGTTCGAATGTCATTTGCTTCAAGAGGAATTAACCAGTAGCTAAAGAGCAATCTCCACTCCAATCACTACCCTAAACCAAAAGAGGTTCTGTTCCTCCATTCGTGAAATTACGAACTCTGGTTACTTGCAAACCCCAAATGAGTTACTCAATGGTAGTGGAGCAGGTAAATACACTAAACTCCCACATAAACAGATACATCTGACAAACTACCATTCTGGAGATAACGAGACGGAATTTGTTTCTGACCTCGCAGCAATCTCCCTCCGCTTCCTGCCGCTCTCCTCGAGCTGCTTTCTCTGCAGGATCTCCGCCACCCGTCTCCCTCCCGACTCGTCGTCGTCGTCGTCATCCTCCTGCCCCCTCTTAGCGACCTCAGTGACCTTCTGCAGCCACTCCTTCGCCATACGCATCTTCTTCTCCCCCACCGTCTCCTCGTCCTCCTCCTCCTTACCGCCCTCGTCCCCATCCTCATCAAATCCGCCGCCAAGCGCAGCCACGCCGTCGTCGTCGCTGTCCTCGCTCTCGATGTCCTCGTCACGGCCCCCACGGCGGCGCTTGGGCTCGGATTCGAAGAAGGAGTCGTCGTCCCCTCCGCCGCCGCCACGTCGGGAGCCCGGGCGGGGCTTGGGGCGCGAGGCCCGCTTGCGGGGGCGCGGTGCCATGGTGCCTGGTGGGGAGAGCGAGCGCTCACGCTTGGGCTAGGATTTCAGTGGAGGGCGACGCGGTGTTTCGCCGCCGCCGCCGCCGCCGGCGGTGGTGAGCACGAGAGTTTGGCGGAAGCGAGGAAGGAAGCGACGGGCGGCGGAAAGCCGAGGGTTTAAGACAGGAGTGGAGTTGTGGACGGGGCTTAACCGGTCGGCGGCAGCTAACCTGGCTTTTGGGCCGGATGGGGTTGAATAGAGTCTGGGCCGAGCTTCTCCCTGAATGTAAATCGGGTCGAATTGCTCCTATATATTTTCCTATAGAAAAAAGTCCTTTTAACCCCTCAACTTTTGTTGTCGTTCGATTTACCGCCTCATTTATAAAACTAGCAAGCCCCGCATGTTGCTGCAGGAGTCTGTTCTAGTTATATGTGTTTGAAATAAAAATATATGATAAGCAGTATAAGGGGCAAATAACTAAAGGAGTGGGATTAAGCCACTTTTAGTTATGGTAGCGAGCCATATGCATGGTATGAAGGTTTTGTGACCACTCCCATTCATCTTGTAGTATTTCTATTAATATGTAGTATAATATAACCAAGTCTTGGTAAATGCCGCAGCCAGCAACCAAGTTGGTTTCCATAAACCAGAGGCATACCTTAATGAAAGCATGCTCTCGCCACCTTCAGGGTTGAGCCTGTCTCGGCAAAGACAGCAGAAGGCTTGATCTCAAAAAGTCAACTCTGCTAGAAGCGTCTTGAACGACATTTTCGTGGTGCGGCCATTTGACCCTTGTTGGCTTATTGGCTTGCATTGGTGTTCATAAGAGCTTAGGACCTAATTAACATGCATGCAGGCCCGATAAATTTATGCGAAAAAAAGAAACCAAAGTTGGTAGTAGGCATAATACACCTGTAAATTCAATAATCTGATGAGATCCGAACAAATAGCCAAATAGCATAGGTTATGGTTTGGGTGCTCGGTTTCGCGCAGCGGGAAGGGTGGGCATACATGGTGGGGCACTTGTCGCTGGAGAAAGTCCCGTCAAGGGCCTAAGCACCCGGCGTAGGAGTGGTGGCGGTGCGCTGCTCGCCCGGTCGTCGTCGTTGCCATAGGGATGCGGAAAAGCATGGTGAACGCAAAGAGAGGGAGGCCCAACCTGCGGCTGACGCAGCTGGTTGCCAATGCGGCGGCGGCGGGGGTGGACCTTGAGAGTTGTTAATGTGGCAGTGGGGATGCCGTCGCCA
>JAHUYU010000942.1:0-17405 GCA_030439765.1 Tripidium arundinaceum | reverse complement strand
TACTTGGCAGGACCATGATGGAGTCCTGGTCCCGATGCAAGTAAGTAAAAGTAGAGTTTATCTATCCATAGACCCTAAAACCATCGGAATCCATCTCTACCCTCGCCAACTCTATCCTTGTGTTGTCCTTGGACGAACTAGCTAGAAGAATACCTCCGTTCCCTGTGGAAAATACGATACCCTGAATACTTCTGGGTGAAGTGCTACAACGGTAATTCCGTGCACTTGCGGATTATTTCTGTATGCGTTAAGAAATACCAACAAGCATTTCTGGTGCCGTTGCCAGAGAACGGTTGCTGTATTTTCTTCAAACCTAGTTCATCCTCGTATCTGTATCTTTTTTTCACAAAAACAAAATAGATACTTCTTTTATCTTTTTCACCTTGAAGCCTACACCTATCAAAAATCTTTCTGCTTCAAAAGGGGAGTTCCCTAAGCCACCTTCAAAACCTAACCGTTCATCTAGCTGTGAACTCCACCCTTGTTTAAAAGCTATGGTTCGGGCACAACCCTTCTTAGGGCAAGACAATGAAAACCCTTGCCATCACCTGCATGAGTTCAAGGAGATGTGTTCGTGCTTGAGCATCTCAGGCATGACACAGGAAACACTAAGGTGGGAATTGTTTCCCTTCTCTCTCACGGGGAAGGTGAAGCAATGGTACACACATGCCATAGAAAGTACGAATGGGGACTCGGAAGAACTTAAAGACAAATTTTGTCTTGCATTTTTCCCTATGTCCCGTATTGGCTCTCTACCAAGGGCAATCCTTGACTTCGAGTAGTATGAGAAGTAGTCTATAGGTGCAGCCTAGGCTAGGTTTTCAGCATTAATACACGCTGGCCCAGACTTGTCTTTACCCGACAGCATATTGCTGCTACTCTTCTGTTCGGGTCTTGACATAGATGCTGACCTATGCCTAGATGTGACTGCTGGAGGTCGTTTTACACATAAAACTATGATAGAACAAGTTGAATTTCTTGAGCACTTCGTAGCCAAACACACTTCTTCTGTCATAAGAAGCAAATCCCTCCAGGCAAAAGTCATGTCGAGTGTTGAGGAGTCCTCATTAGTCGAATCCAAACTCATACCATCCCTAGGTTTGACTTATGAGCCCTCACCCAAACCACGAACACCGAAGGAAACAATACTTCATCCTTCGGAGTTTCCTATCAAATTCGAGGATTATGGCAATACCTCGAAGTTATCATGGCACAAAAAGTACACAAAAGAAGTTTCTCCTAAAGTGGAACCGTCAAAGGAATGGTTAACCAAAGTGAAACGTTCTTCTGAAGCAATTCAGATTCTTTCACCTTCCATGGCCATGCCTTGCTCGTTAGGAGGAACTATCATAGAAGCCCTGCACAACCCCACAGTCGAGACTAGCATCATGTCAGAATTCCTAGCGAAAAACCTTTTTGGCAACATACCGCTAGTCACAACCAATAAGCTCTTTAAAAGTCCGTCGGGACTAATCTTCGAGTATTGTGGGATTGGCAAGGCCGTGCCGATCAAAATTGACAAAATCGAGGTTTTCATAGACTTCCACATCTTTGCCATCCTTGAGTTTGATCTTCTCATAGGCTACCCTTTGGAAAATCTTATTCAAGAAAAACATCCCCATGGGGGCCTTGATGAAAAGTTGGGAATAACTGCTTCCGCCACTCCTATCCCTTGTCCCAAAAGTCCAAAGGTGAAGCAGCAACCCAACCATAACCCGTTTGAGGAGGCAAAGTTCTTTTCCCCGTTCGTTTCACCTATTCTTTCTAGTGAAACTGAATGTCCATCGCCAACCTCACTCGAACCAAAGCTTTGTCCCTCTAGCCATCCAAATGAAAACTTCTGGGCCATGGACAAACTCGAAGCACCAACTCTAGAGCTCGAAAAGAATGATTCCACAAACAAGCATGAAGGTTTTTCTTTCAAGATCCCTCGCGTCTCATGCTTACTTTTGGAGTCTCCAGAGTTCGTTGTGCTCTGTACCGCTTGCTGCTACGAGGAAGACAACCACCCATCACTTCTCGTTTCCAAACTTTTTAGGAGGATGGTTGTAGATGTCTTCGTTTATAACAAATATTACAAATCTCGTAGTAGCACTATGGTACTAACCTTGCAGCTTGAACATTACTGCTTAATGTTTGGTGGTAAAGCTAGGAACTACACCACCATTGTCAGCTGCAAAATGAGTTCCCACGGTCAATCTTAAGACCATAAATTAAGCACTACCGGAAGATACCCCGGATTATCATAAAAAATAATATATATAATTATCATAAAAAACTTTCTTATCAATAAAAGCAAGAACATGTTTTCAAGTTAGTATGCACCTTCGGGTATTCTTGGTTGCTAACCCTTTCAGGTGAAGAACAAGAAAAACAAGGGACATACTATGCTTAAGAACATAGAAGCTACATCAACTATGCCCTCTGACGATCTTTGGGGATGGAACACACTCAAAAAGGAGACCCCGATCCTGCACACTTGACTTTTCACACAAAAGTCCAAGTGTGGGGGAGGATGGTGAGAGTCCCGAGTTCCATACACACCAACGACCATCCTGCTTAAAAAATGAAAAAATGATGATGCTAGCTCTACCTTGCTATAAAAAATAATAATAATATATAAGTTTTATGAAAAAAAACTAAATATTCACCAACTCTTTTAACTCATACTTGTCTCCATTGCATATATCTTGATTATGCAAATTTATGTTGCCTTTTGTTTATGTATTACGCTCTTGTTTGGGTGTATTCGATCAATACATCCATAGGCTTTTTAAATTAAGCATGGTGCTTAGGTTAAAGTAGCCTTCTTTAAACAAATTTTAACATGGTGTTGAAATTTTGGTTAATGAAGTTGAGCTATTTTCATAAACAATGGTAGTAATTTTATGAATCAAGGCTACAATTAAAACTGCAATCTTACTTTAGCCTTGAGTTATACCTAAAAAATATAAATAATAAAAAATTGGGTGAACAAGTTTTTAATAATAATTAAAATAAAATAATATTTAGGCTACCTAGTGTTTCAGCTGGTAGAGCCTTTGTTTGTTTTATTTTTTTTGCTTATCCAATAAACAAGTACAAGAATAAGTGTGGGGGAGATCTTTCATTCATAACAAACACACATTTGAGATCTCCCACCAACACGTCGCACAACCATCAGACGATTCATCCTACAAGAAGGATTAGATAGATGGCTCCAGAGAAGATTAGCTGAACCTCTGGTTTAGCCAAACTCCCCATAGATCCTTCATATCCAATGATGGTTTGTGCAACTCAACCTCAACTCTCCCAAATTTTAAAGATTAAAACTGAATAAATTTAAAATACAAAACAAATGATGCTCAATCTCCATGCTATCCTTTGATTAAATTTGCATACTCTTTATTCCTCGCTAATATTCCTATAACTTATGAACAACTATCATAGGGACCCCATGTTATCTAAATAATTGGAATATGTGATATAGTAGGATGAAAATGAACCTTGCTCTCTCATGTGAAGAACTTGAGATTTATTTTACAAAAGCAAAATTCAAATAGCAGGCTCCTCAATGATACGCAAATTCCTACCAAAGCCATATCTAGTGTTTCGAACTCAAAACCTTCAAAAACTATGCTACTTATTCCTGCATTGAGTTTTGCCAAGTCTTGTTGACCCTTGTTGAGAAAGTTATCATGCCCCCAAGATCAAGATCACGTACACCCACATACATAAGCTATTCCTACACTGGGAATACGCTAAAACATGCATCCATCCACCCAATACTCTGCTCCTACTCTGGGAGACAAAAATAAAATGTGTGTTAGGGAAATACTCCATGTTTTAAAAAGATAGTGATCTCTCTCAATATGTGGTTTAAGAGGCATGGGCTATGCAAAAGTATAAAAAAATATTTGGACACATGAAGGTCCCAAGGTATTGAAAAAAATAAAAAAAATAAAAAGATGAGCACATGAAGGCTCATGAAAAAAATGAATGATAGCCATGTCTCAAAACAAAAAGCTAGAGAGAGATCGTATCTACAAAAGGAGTATAGTATAGATTTAGAAATGTTTTATCCACACACTTGCACTTCTTGATCTAAGGGTACGACATCTTTCTCCTTGGATCCGAGCTTTGACTTAACAAAATATGCAGGGTAAGTACGCCTTCATATCATTCCCTACCCAAAGATCCATATAAGCCTTTTAGAAATAGGGAAGAAAGAAGGCAACACTATGATATGCCTTGGTGAGGAACAAAACACAACTTTGAGCGATCCAAGAGAATCATTTGAGGAGCTAAGCTATGTTTATATTTTCAAAATCCAATGAAAACCCAAGATTCTGAACTAATTGATGCAAGAGGATTTGAATCCATGCTATTCCATTATTCAATCACCCAAGATAATGTGGTAGACACTCCAAAGTTCACAAGTGCAGGTGAAGCTTGGAATAACTTGTATGCAGATATCATATCAAGGAGATGACCCATCTTAGTCCTTAAGACTTTACTCGAGGATGAGCAAAGGGCTAAGTGTGGGGGAGTTTGTTGGTGGTCCTTAACTCCTATTTCTAACTGCCAACTCTCACAGAAAATCTTCTCAAATGAACACCAAACTTAGAAGTAGGACTTATAACTAACAAATTCCACGAGTTTTGGTGATTTATCATTTGCAGGAGGTGATGTCGGGATAACACAAGAAATGTGCCACAAGTACACAAAGAACATAGCAAAACATATACCCGACATGAGCCCAAGAGGGAACATGCCCATTACTAAACAAATCAGGGCCCAAAACAGCCATGGTACCTTGGTCCTCAAGCCATTGCTTGCCCTCACCTTCGCTTAGTCCCTCGAAGCCCTTTCCTTGCTATCTTCACCTTATCGAGCCATCCTCAAGTCACATCATATTAAGCATCCATTCAAAACTATTTCTTCAATGTTGTGATCCTTACTTGAATATCTTGTAGATATGAATGTTGAGATCAATCATGCTTCAATTTGATTCACATAGAGACATATATGAATCAACATCAATATGGTCAAGTCAATTCACGATTTCTTATATCCTCTTCATTTTGGCTTGACACTCCTAATACTCAATTCTATGTCTATCTCCATACTTCTAACTTGATCAAATCAATTCAAAGTGATTTTCCAAGTCTCTATCCATACAAGCAAATCAATGTAGAGACCGACTTATATCCAATATGAGTTGTGTCCTTTGTCATTTGACCTTTGCTTAGCATTTCCTCACTTATGCATTCTTGATTCATTCTTCACTCTTGATCAAAGCTGATTCACTATCAAACTCTTCTTGTTCATGAAAAGCAAGCCATTATTGAGATCAATCCAAAATCATCAACTCATGTCTCATTTGCCATTTGCCAAATATGCTTGCTTTCTCATGATACTATGATATCCCACAACATAGAGGCCATTTCATCAACTCCATTTGCATTGTTGTCTTAAGCTTGAACTAGATTGTTTCCATAATCTTCCAATACAACAATACACAACTTGGGCCTTCATTTGAACATTCACCCTGTTCGTTTGTTCGGTTCTCAGCTTGTTTCAGCTTATTCTCTCTCACAGAATCAGCCGAAACCAGAACAAATCAGCACCAGCACAAACCAGCGAACAGGGTGATTATGTGGAATATCATCAAGTTTTCCTTCTTGTTGAACCTTTATACACTTCTCATTTCACAATCCACAAGTGTATGCAATAAACTCAATTTCCTATTCAACACTTAGCAAATTTATTGGACCTTTAATTCTGTTGTCATTCAATTCACCAAAACCCACTAAAGGGCTAGATGAACTTACAATCTTGTTGTTGCAGTGGGATGGCTCTGGTTGCAAGTTTTGGTACTGGAAGGACTACAAGAAGCTTTTGAAGGACCTTGCAAGGAAGAAAGAGGAACAATTGAAGGAGCTTACAAGGAGGAAAGAGGAACAATTGAAGGAGTAGGAAGGCAATGGACAGAGGAGGCGAAGGAAGATGATTTGGCTAATTGGATTGGGAATTTAGTAATAATTGTGAAAGAACTTGTATTTGTCATGAAATTCATGATCTTTGTTAGTATTTGTGGCCTAGTGTTGAATGCATATGGGGTAATGAGGGGTCAATGGAATGAACTGATGTTTGAGAACAAATGTTGTGTAACATGCTGAATGTAATGTTGTGGCTTAGTGCTGAATACATGTTGTTTGCACCTGGTTTATGTCCTTTCCAATATAGCAACTTGCCCTTCACACTTGCAATCGGCCCATCGCAGCCAAGCCATGTCTTGATCTTCTCCACCTACCCACTTGACTCCATGTCATGCCTCATATGCAATGAGCTCCTTCATTGACACATAGTTGAGCATTTCAACATAGTTCAAGCCACTTCACCAGCATAGCTCAATTTGCTCACACTAGTGTACTTGTGGACTAATTTCCTATGTATCTCAACATAAACACATATTAATCCACCTAGGTTGTCACTCAATTACCAATACCAAACAAAGACCTTTCAAGATCTCCAACGGCTAGTTTCCAAACTAGCCATTAACAGTATGGCGCATCTGGTGGGGAGATCCGACGCTCATCGGACACGTCTGATGAGTACAAACTCTCTGTGATCCCTGTCCAGTGACAGGTCCGGTGCACCACTGGACACGTGAGTGCACTGGCCTCCTAGATAGTCTGCACCCCTTGTTGAGATTCATGTCCGATGCACCCAAGCCTAGTGTACACCGGACACCACTTTGCACGACCCTGTTCTCCATCAGAAAAACTACCACTATGCAAGTCTGGTGCATAGGTTCAGTGATGCACTAGACACGTCCGGTGTACACTAGGCTTGGGTGCATCGGACATGAATCTCAACAAGGGGTGCAGACTATCTAGGAGGCCAGTGCACTCACGTGTCCAGTGGTGCACCGGACCTGTCACTGGACAGGGATCACAGAGAGTTTGTACTCATCAGACGTGTCCGATGAGCGTCGGATCTCCCCACCAGATGCGCCATACTGTTAATGGCTAGTTTGGAAACTAGCCGTTGGAGATCTTGAAAGGTCTTTGTTTGGTATTGGTAATTGAGTGACAACCTAGGTGGATTAATATGTGTTTATGTTGAGATACATAGGAAATTAGTCCACAAGTACACTAGTGTGAGCAAATTGAGCTATGCTGGTGAAGTGGCTTGAACTATGTTGAAATGCTCAACTATGTGTCAATGAAGGAGCTCATTGCATATGAGGCATGACATGGAGTCAAGTGGGTAGGTGGAGAAGATCAAGACATGGCTTGGCTGCGATGGGCCGATTGCAAGTGTGAAGGGCAAGTTGCTATATTGGAAAGGACATAAACCAGGTGCAAACAACATGTATTCAGCACTAAGCCACAACATTACATTCAGCATGTTACACAACATTTGTTCTCAAACATCAGTTCATTCCATTGACCCCTCATTACCCCATATGCATTCAACACTAGGCCACAAATACTAACAAAGATCATGAATTTCATGACAAATACAAGTTCTTTCACAATTATTACTAAATTCCCAATCCAATTAGCCAAATCATCTTCCTTCGCCTCCTCTGTCCATTGCCTTCCTACTCCTTCAATTGTTCCTCTTTCCTCCTTGTAAGCTCCTTCAATTGTTCCTCTTTCTTCCTTGCAAGGTCCTTCAAAAGCTTCTTGTAGTCCTTCCAGTACCAAAACTTGCAACCAGAGCCATCCCACTGCAACAACAAGATTGTAAGTTCATCTAGCCCTTTAGTGGGTTTTGGTGAATTGAATGACAACAGAATTAAAGGTCCAATAAATTTGCTAAGTGTTGAATAGGAAATTGAGTTTATTGCATACACTTGTGGATTGTGAAATGAGAAGTGTATAAAGGTTCAACAAGAAGGAAAACTTGATGATATTCCACATAATCACCCTGTTCGCTGGTTTGTGCTGGTGCTGATTTGTTCTGGTTTCGGCTGATTCTGTGAGAGAGAATAAGCTGAAACAAGCTGAGAACCGAACAAACGAACAGGGTGAATGTTCAAATGAAGGCCCAAGTTGTGTATTGTTGTATTGGAAGATTATGGAAACAATCTAGTTCAAGCTTAAGACAACAATGCAAATGGAGTTGATGAAATGGCCTCTATGTTGTGGGATATCATAGTATCATGAGAAAGCAAGCATATTTGGCAAATGGCAAATGAGACATGAGTTGATGATTTTGGATTGATCTCAATAATGGCTTGCTTTTCATGAACAAGAAGAGTTTGATAGTGAATCAGCTTTGATCAAGAGTGAAGAATGAATCAAGAATGCATAAGTGAGGAAATGCTAAGCAAAGGTCAAATGACAAAGGACACAACTCATATTGGATATAAGTCGGTCTCTACATTGATTTGCTTGTATGGATAGAGACTTGGAAAATCACTTTGAATTGATTTGATCAAGTTAGAAGTATGGAGATAGACATAGAATTGAGTATTAGGAGTGTCAAGCCAAAATGAAGAGGATATAAGAAATCGTGAATTGACTTGACCATATTGATGTTGATTCATATATGTCTCTATGTGAATCAAATTGAAGCATGATTGATCTCAACATTCATATCTACAAGATATTCAAGTAAGGATCACAACATTGAAGAAATAGTTTTGAATGGATGCTTAATATGATGTGACTTGAGGATGGCTCGATAAGGTGAAGATAGCAAGGAAAGGGCTTCGAGGGACTAAGCGAAGGTGAGGGCAAGCAATGGCTTGAGGACCAAGGTACCATGGCTGTTTTGGGCCCTGATTTGTTTAGTAATGGGCATGTTCCCTCTTGGGCTCATGTCGGGTATATGTTTTGCTATGTTCTTTGTGTACTTGTGGCACATTTCTTGTGTTATCCCGACATCACCTCCTGCAAATGATAAATCACCAAAACTCGTGGAATTTGTTAGTTATAAGTCCTACTTCTAAGTTTGGTGTTCATTTGAGAAGATTTTCTGTGAGAGTTGGCAGTTAGAAATAGGAGTTAAGGACCACCAACAAACTCCCCCACACTTAGCCCTTTGCTCATCCTCGAGTAAAGTCTTAAGGACTAAGATGGGTCATCTCCTTGATATGATATCTGCATACAAGTTATTCCAAGCTTCACCTGCACTTGTGAACTTTGGAGTGTCTACCACATTATCTTGGGTGATTGAATAATGGAATAGCATGGATTCAAATCCTCTTGCATCAATTAGTTCAGAATCTTGGGTTTTCATTGGATTTTGAAAATATAAACATAGCTTAGCTCCTCAAATGATTCTCTTGGATCGCTCAAAGTTGTGTTTTGTTCCTCACCAAGGCATATCATAGTGTTGCCTTCTTTCTTCCCTATTTCTAAAAGGCTTATATGGATCTTTGGGTAGGGAATGATATGAAGGCGTACTTACCCTGCATATTTTGTTAAGTCAAAGCTCGGATCCAAGGAGAAAGATGTCGTACCCTTAGATCAAGAAGTGCAAGTGTGTGGATAAAACATTTCTAAATCTATACTATACTCCTTTTGTAGATACGATCTCTCTCTAGCTTTTTGTTTTGAGACATGGCTATCATTCATTTTTTTCATGAGCCTTCATGTGCTCATCTTTTTATTTTTTTATTTTTTTCAATACCTTGGGACCTTCATGTGTCCAAATATTTTTTTATACTTTTGCATAGCCCATGCCTCTTAAACCACATATTGAGAGAGATCACTATCTTTTTAAAACATGGAGTATTTCCCTAACACACATTTTATTTTTGTCTCCCAGAGTAGGAGCAGAGTATTGGGTGGATGGATGCATGTTTTAGCGTATTCCCAGTGTAGGAATAGCTTATGTATGTGGGTGTACGTGATCTTGATCTTGGGGGCATGATAACTTTCTCAACAAGGGTCAACAAGACTTGGCAAAACTCAATGCAGGAATAAGTAGCATAGTTTTTGAAGGTTTTGAGTTCGAAACACTAGATATGGCTTTGGTAGGAATTTGCGTATCATTGAGGAGCCTGCTATTTGAATTTTGCTTTTGTAAAATAAATCTCAAGTTCTTCACATGAGAGAGCAAGGTTCATTTTCATCCTACTATATCACATATTCCAATTATTTAGATAACATGGGGTCCCTATGATAGTTGTTCATAAGTTATAGGAATATTAGCGAGGAATAAAGAGTATGCAAATTTAATCAAAGGATAGCATGGAGATTGAGCATCATTTGTTTTGTATTTTAAATTTATTCAGTTTTAATCTTTAAAATTTGGGAGAGTTGAGGTTGAGTTGCACAAACCATCATTGGATATGAAGGATCTATGGGGAGTTTGGCTAAACCAGAGGTTCAGCTAATCTTCTCTGGAGCCATCTATCTAATCCTTCTTGTAGGATGAATCGTCTGATGGTTGTGCGACGTGTTGGTGGGAGATCTCAAATGTGTGTTTGTTATGAATGAAAGATCTCCCCCACACTTATTCTTGTACTTGTTTATTGGATAAGCAAAAAAAATAAAACAAACAAAGGCTCTACCAGCTGAAACACTAGGTAGCCTAAATATTATTTTATTTTAATTATTATTAAAAACTTGTTCACCCAATTTTTTATTATTTATATTTTTTAGGTATAACTCAAGGCTAAAGTAAGATTGCAGTTTTAATTGTAGCCTTGATTCATAAAATTACTACCATTGTTTATGAAAATAGCTCAACTTCATTAACCAAAATTTCAACACCATGTTAAAATTTGTTTAAAGAAGGCTACTTTAACCTAAGCACCATGCTTAATTTAAAAAGCCTATGGATGTATTGATCGAATACACCCAAACAAGAGCGTAATACATAAACAAAAGGCAACATAAATTTGCATAATCAAGATATATGCAATGGAGACAAGTATGAGTTAAAAGAGTTGGTGAATATTTAGTTTTTTTTCATAAAACTTATATATTATTATTATTTTTTATAGCAAGGTAGAGCTAGCATCATCATTTTTCATTTTTTAAGCAGGATGGTCGTTGGTGTGTATGGAACTCGGGACTCTCACCATCCTCCCCCACACTTGGACTTTTGTGTGAAAAGTCAAGTGTGCAGGATCGGGGTCTCCTTTTTGAGTGTGTTCCATCCCCAAAGATCGTCAGAGGGCATAGTTGATGTAGCTTCTATGTTCTTAAGCATAGTATGTCCCTTGTTTTTCTTGTTCTTCACCTGAAAGGGTTAGCAACCAAGAATACCCGAAGGTGCATACTAACTTGAAAACATGTTCTTGCTTTTATTGATAAGAAAGTTTTTTATGATAATTATATATATTATTTTTTATGATAATCCGGGGTATCTTCCGGTAGTGCTTAATTTATGGTCTTAAGATTGACCGTGGGAACTCATTTTGCAGCTGACAATGGTGGTGTAGTTCCTAGCTTTACCACCAAACATTAAGCAGTAATGTTCAAGCTGCAAGGTTAGTACCATAGTGCTACTACGAGATTTGTAATATTTGTTATAAACGAAGACATCTACAACCATCCTCCTAAAAAGTTTGGAAACGAGGAGTGATGGGTGGTTGTCTTCCTCGTAGCAGCAAGCGGTACAGAGCACAACGAACTCTGGAGACTCCAAAAGTAAGCATGAGACGCGAGGGATCTTGAAAGAAAAACCTTCATGCTTGTTTGTGGAATCATTCTTTTCGAGCTCTAGAGTTGGTGCTTCGAGTTTGTCCATGGCCCAGAAGTTTTCATTTGGATGGCTAGAGGGACAAAGCTTTGGTTCGAGTGAGGTTGGCGATGGACATTCAGTTTCACTAGAAAGAATAGGTGAAACGAACGGGGAAAAGAACTTTGCCTCCTCAAACGGGTTATGGTTGGGTTGCTGCTTCACCTTTGGACTTTTGGGACAAGGGATAGGAGTGGCGGAAGCAGTTATTCCCAACTTTTCATCAAGGCCCCCATGGGGATGTTTTTCTTGAATAAGATTTTCCAAAGGGTAGCCTATGAGAAGATCAAACTCAAGGATGGCAAAGATGTGGAAGTCTATGAAAACCTCGATTTTGTCAATTTTGATCGGCACGGCCTTGCCAATCCCACAATACTCGAAGATTAGTCCCGACGGACTTTTAAAGAGCTTATTGGTTGTGACTAGCGGTATGTTGCCAAAAAGGTTTTTCGCTAGGAATTCTGACATGATGCTAGTCTCGACTGTGGGGTTGTGCAGGGCTTCTATGATAGTTCCTCCTAACGAGCAAGGCATGGCCATGGAAGGTGAAAGAATCTGAATTGCTTCAGAAGAACGTTTCACTTTGGTTAACCATTCCTTTGACGGTTCCACTTTAGGAGAAACTTCTTTTGTGTACTTTTTGTGCCATGATAACTTCGAGGTTTTCATAGACTTCCACATCTTTGCCATCCTTGAGTTTGATCTTCTCATAGGCTACCCTTTGGAAAATCTTATTCAAGAAAAACATCCCCATGGGGGCCTTGATGAAAAGTTGGGAATAACTGCTTCCGCCACTCCTATCCCTTGTCCCAAAAGTCCAAAGGTGAAGCAGCAACCCAACCATAACCCGTTTGAGGAGGCAAAGTTCTTTTCCCCGTTCGTTTCACCTATTCTTTCTAGTGAAACTGAATGTCCATCGCCAACCTCACTCGAACCAAAGCTTTGTCCCTCTAGCCATCCAAATGAAAACTTCTGGGCCATGGACAAACTCGAAGCACCAACTCTAGAGCTCGAAAAGAATGATTCCACAAACAAGCATGAAGGTTTTTCTTTCAAGATCCCTCGCGTCTCATGCTTACTTTTGGAGTCTCCAGAGTTCGTTGTGCTCTGTACCGCTTGCTGCTACGAGGAAGACAACCACCCATCACTCCTCGTTTCCAAACTTTTTAGGAGGATGGTTGTAGATGTCTTCGTTTATAACAAATATTACAAATCTCGTAGTAGCACTATGGTACTAACCTTGCAGCTTGAACATTACTGCTTAATGTTTGGTGGTAAAGCTAGGAACTACACCACCATTGTCAGCTGCAAAATGAGTTCCCACGGTCAATCTTAAGACCATAAATTAAGCACTACCGGAAGATACCCCGGATTATCATAAAAAATAATATATATAATTATCATAAAAAACTTTCTTATCAATAAAAGCAAGAACATGTTTTCAAGTTAGTATGCACCTTCGGGTATTCTTGGTTGCTAACCCTTTCAGGTGAAGAACAAGAAAAACAAGGGACATACTATGCTTAAGAACATAGAAGCTACATCAACTATGCCCTCTGACGATCTTTGGGGATGGAACACACTCAAAAAGGAGACCCCGATCCTGCACACTTGACTTTTCACACAAAAGTCCAAGTGTGGGGGAGGATGGTGAGAGTCCCGAGTTCCATACACACCAACGACCATCCTGCTTAAAAAATGAAAAATGATGATGCTAGCTCTACCTTGCTATAAAAAATAATAATAATATATAAGTTTTATGAAAAAAAACTAAATATTCACCAACTCTTTTAACTCATACTTGTCTCCATTGCATATATCTTGATTATGCAAATTTATGTTGCCTTTTGTTTATGTATTACGCTCTTGTTTGGGTGTATTCGATCAATACATCCATAGGCTTTTTAAATTAAGCATGGTGCTTAGGTTAAAGTAGCCTTCTTTAAACAAATTTTAACATGGTGTTGAAATTTTGGTTAATGAAGTTGAGCTATTTTCATAAACAATGGTAGTAATTTTATGAATCAAGGCTACAATTAAAACTGCAATCTTACTTTAGCCTTGAGTTATACCTAAAAAATATAAATAATAAAAAATTGGGTGAACAAGTTTTTAATAATAATTAAAATAAAATAATATTTAGGCTACCTAGTGTTTCAGCTGGTAGAGCCTTTGTTTGTTTTATTTTTTTTGCTTATCCAATAAACAAGTACAAGAATAAGTGTGGGGGAGATCTTTCATTCATAACAAACACACATTTGAGATCTCCCACCAACACGTCGCACAACCATCAGACGATTCATCCTACAAGAAGGATTAGATAGATGGCTCCAGAGAAGATTAGCTGAACCTCTGGTTTAGCCAAACTCCCCATAGATCCTTCATATCCAATGATGGTTTGTGCAACTCAACCTCAACTCTCCCAAATTTTAAAGATTAAAACTGAATAAATTTAAAATACAAAACAAATGATGCTCAATCTCCATGCTATCCTTTGATTAAATTTGCATACTCTTTATTCCTCGCTAATATTCCTATAACTTATGAACAACTATCATAGGGACCCCATGTTATCTAAATAATTGGAATATGTGATATAGTAGGATGAAAATGAACCTTGCTCTCTCATGTGAAGAACTTGAGATTTATTTTACAAAAGCAAAATTCAAATAGCAGGCTCCTCAATGATACGCAAATTCCTACCAAAGCCATATCTAGTGTTTCGAACTCAAAACCTTCAAAAACTATGCTACTTATTCCTGCATTGAGTTTTGCCAAGTCTTGTTGACCCTTGTTGAGAAAGTTATCATGCCCCCAAGATCAAGATCACGTACACCCACATACATAAGCTATTCCTACACTGGGAATACGCTAAAACATGCATCCATCCACCCAATACTCTGCTCCTACTCTGGGAGACAAAAATAAAATGTGTGTTAGGGAAATACTCCATGTTTTAAAAAGATAGTGATCTCTCTCAATATGTGGTTTAAGAGGCATGGGCTATGCAAAAGTATAAAAAAATATTTGGACACATGAAGGTCCCAAGGTATTGAAAAAAATAAAAAAATAAAAAGATGAGCACATGAAGGCTCATGAAAAAAATGAATGATAGCCATGTCTCAAAACAAAAAGCTAGAGAGAGATCGTATCTACAAAAGGAGTATAGTATAGATTTAGAAATGTTTTATCCACACACTTGCACTTCTTGATCTAAGGGTACGACATCTTTCTCCTTGGATCCGAGCTTTGACTTAACAAAATATGCAGGGTAAGTACGCCTTCATATCATTCCCTACCCAAAGATCCATATAAGCCTTTTAGAAATAGGGAAGAAAGAAGGCAACACTATGATATGCCTTGGTGAGGAACAAAACACAACTTTGAGCGATCCAAGAGAATCATTTGAGGAGCTAAGCTATGTTTATATTTTCAAAATCCAATGAAAACCCAAGATTCTGAACTAATTGATGCAAGAGGATTTGAATCCATGCTATTCCATTATTCAATCACCCAAGATAATGTGGTAGACACTCCAAAGTTCACAAGTGCAGGTGAAGCTTGGAATAACTTGTATGCAGATATCATATCAAGGAGATGACCCATCTTAGTCCTTAAGACTTTACTCGAGGATGAGCAAAGGGCTAAGTGTGGGGGAGTTTGTTGGTGGTCCTTAACTCCTATTTCTAACTGCCAACTCTCACAGAAAATCTTCTCAAATGAACACCAAACTTAGAAGTAGGACTTATAACTAACAAATTCCACGAGTTTTGGTGATTTATCATTTGCAGGAGGTGATGTCGGGATAACACAAGAAATGTGCCACAAGTACACAAAGAACATAGCAAAACATATACCCGACATGAGCCCAAGAGGGAACATGCCCATTACTAAACAAATCAGGGCCCAAAACAGCCATGGTACCTTGGTCCTCAAGCCATTGCTTGCCCTCACCTTCGCTTAGTCCCTCGAAGCCCTTTCCTTGCTATCTTCACCTTATCGAGCCATCCTCAAGTCACATCATATTAAGCATCCATTCAAAACTATTTCTTCAATGTTGTGATCCTTACTTGAATATCTTGTAGATATGAATGTTGAGATCAATCATGCTTCAATTTGATTCACATAGAGACATATATGAATCAACATCAATATGGTCAAGTCAATTCACGATTTCTTATATCCTCTTCATTTTGGCTTGACACTCCTAATACTCAATTCTATGTCTATCTCCATACTTCTAACTTGATCAAATCAATTCAAAGTGATTTTCCAAGTCTCTATCCATACAAGCAAATCAATGTAGAGACCGACTTATATCCAATATGAGTTGTGTCCTTTGTCATTTGACCTTTGCTTAGCATTTCCTCACTTATGCATTCTTGATTCATTCTTCACTCTTGATCAAAGCTGATTCACTATCAAACTCTTCTTGTTCATGAAAAGCAAGCCATTATTGAGATCAATCCAAAATCATCAACTCATGTCTCATTTGCCATTTGCCAAATATGCTTGCTTTCTCATGATACTATGATATCCCACAACATAGAGGCCATTTCATCAACTCCATTTGCATTGTTGTCTTAAGCTTGAACTAGATTGTTTCCATAATCTTCCAATACAACAATACACAACTTGGGCCTTCATTTGAACATTCACCCTGTTCGTTTGTTCGGTTCTCAGCTTGTTTCAGCTTATTCTCTCTCACAGAATCAGCCGAAACCAGAACAAATCAGCACCAGCACAAACCAGCGAACAGGGTGATTATGTGGAATATCATCAAGTTTTCCTTCTTGTTGAACCTTTATACACTTCTCATTTCACAATCCACAAGTGTATGCAATAAACTCAATTTCCTATTCAACACTTAGCAAATTTATTGGACCTTTAATTCTGTTGTCATTCAATTCACCAAAACCCACTAAAGGGCTAGATGAACTTACAATCTTGTTGTTGCAGTGGGATGGCTCTGGTTGCAAGTTTTGGTACTGGAAGGACTACAAGAAGCTTTTGAAGGACCTTGCAAGGAAGAAAGAGGAACAATTGAAGGAGCTTACAAGGAGGAAAGAGGAACAATTGAAGGAGTAGGAAGGCAATGGACAGAGGAGGCGAAGGAAGATGATTTGGCTAATTGGATTGGGAATTTAGTAATAATTGTGAAAGAACTTGTATTTGTCATGAAATTCATGATCTTTGTTAGTATTTGTGGCCTAGTGTTGAATGCATATGGGGTAATGAGGGGTCAATGGAATGAACTGATGTTTGAGAACAAATGTTGTGTAACATGCTGAATGTAATGTTGTGGCTTAGTGCTGAATACATGTTGTTTGCACCTGGTTTATGTCCTTTCCAATATAGCAACTTGCCCTTCACACTTGCAATCGGCCCATCGCAGCCAAGCCATGTCTTGATCTTCTCCACCTACCCACTTGACTCCATGTCATGCCTCATATGCAATGAGCTCCTTCATTGACACATAGTTGAGCATTTCAACATAGTTCAAGCCACTTCACCAGCATAGCTCAATTTGCTCACACTAGTGTACTTGTGGACTAATTTCCTATGTATCTCAACATAAACACATATTAATCCACCTAGGTTGTCACTCAATTACCAATACCAAACAAAGACCTTTCAAGATCTCCAACGGCTAGTTTCCAAAACTAGCCATTAACAGTATGGCGCATCTGGTGGGGAGATCCGACGTCCATCAG
>JAHUYU010002740.1:0-16337 GCA_030439765.1 Tripidium arundinaceum | reverse complement strand
ATCAGTTTGTTCAACATCTGTTGTTAATACAAGCCAAATGAAGAACTTGCAACGCTGCGGGGCCCAACTTTTCCAAGGTGCAAATCTGTAGTTCTTTCAAGGATGTTTGGGTGGTTATCTTCTAGAGGCTAGGTCTAATTGCTCGAGCACCTCAGCATTCTATCTCTCGGTTCTCTAGTTGGTGGTGCAATTCTTATTATCTAAAGTTTTGAGGAAAGGACTCGATACGCTGACCATTCTAGTAGCCTGGGAAATCTGGAAACAAAGAAACTCTTCTGTCTTTTAAGGAGCTAGCCCTTATTCCAGGCGGTGCTGCACAAAGTGGGAGAGGAATGCATCCTTTGATGCTTTGCTGAAGCCTCAGCACTTAACAAACTCCTCTTTTGGTTGCTCTTATCGGAAAACGGACGTTTTGTCCTAAATAGATATTTTCTGATCGAGGTTGTATTTCGTTTTAATTTTATAATATGTGCTAATGTAATGTAAGGGGTTGGGTCTTGGAGAGGCCTCTTGATCCCTCCATATATTATTTTTCCTTCTTAAATGAAATGACATGCAACTCTTGTGTTGTATGAGGAATTTTTTTGACCAAGTTTATAGAAAAATATATTAACATCTATAATATTAAATAATTGCACTACTAAAAAATATTTCATGATATATCTAGTGAATCTTGTTTGATGTTGTAATTTTTATGCATTTTTTATAAACTTGCTCAAAACTAGAACCATTTGACTTAGAACAAAGCTAAAAAGACTTACAATTTAAAGTGTAAATAGTATTTTATTACAGTTCAAGTTACTCCCTGCGTCAACAAACAACATTTCTAGCATTTAAAATTTATCCACAGATATAAGCACCTCTAGCATTATCTACCCTCTCTCCCCCTCATAATTACTAATAATTAGTTTTATTATTTGCGCATCAACGTGATGGTTTGGTGTTCAAAAATTAAGTTGCCTTCTATTTCTGACCTCTGGAACCATAAACTTTTCCTTCCTTAATATGTCCTAAAAATACTAGAATGCTGATAATTATTGACGGAACTTCTTGCTTGTTGCCTCTATCATAAATCATAATAGATGCACAACAGCTGAAGTGCTTGTCACTCTCAACGCGGTGACACCGGATAAACTATTTGCTATTGCAGATCCTCAGTTTTTTTACCCAGACAGATACAATCATCTGATTATATCGGACTTGGCTGAAAAGTTCAGATTGATGTTACCTTGATGTATACATCAATGTTTTTCAACCAAATATATAATAACTCTAACGGTTAGCATTTCTGTACATAGCATTGGTACAAAAAATGATTCAGTTGATCTTAGCGCATGGATATGTAGCTCTGCAGCGTATTTTAGAAAAAAGAAAGAAAATTGTCAAGAAGTATAGTTTGACTTCTTTTCACAACGTTCCCCCCTCCCCGCGTCTTAGTACCTATTTAGATCCTACAACTAATAATTAGCTGCTAAAAGTTAGCTAAGGATTTGTTTTTGGATCCTCAGCTTTTTCTCTCGAAAAGCCATTGATAAGAGTATTGTTGAACATATATTCACCATGTTCTTCAGCCCTTTTCAGTGGCTTATCAGCCATACTGCAGCTTATTTCTCTCACACAAATCACTATTGAAACAGCCGCAATCAGCCAAAAAAACCTTCTGCCAAACAGGACCATTGATAGAGAAGAAAATGGATCCTATCAGATAATAAACTAGCTAATGTCTTATCTACTACTAAGCTAATAATTAGCTATTAACTGGTTTCTCTCAGCTAACACAGCTAATAGCTACGAGGCTGGGTTCGAGAGAAAAAAAAAAAGACATGTTATGAGTCTAGGGCTCTAGGCACGCGCGATCAAAGAAAAGTCCAAGCCGGCAAGGATAATCTACTTGTCCCTACCCCGGCTCCCTACATAAAGCATCAGTACGTATACTAGTATAAATACTGAACCAAGTGCCTAACATTATTGCAACTGCAAGGAAAGGAAACCTTGAACAATGAAGGTTTACACCTTATCCTGCCTGCTGCTCCTCAGCACTCTCACACTGGCAGTGGCAGCACGGCCTGACGCCGGCAGCCTCGATGCAGCCACGGTAGCCGTGCAAGAGCTCGACCGTGTCCTGTCGCTGCCCGGGCAGCCGAGCTACTCGTCTGCATCCAAGCAATACTCCGGGTACGTTACGACCGATGAGTACCTAGGCAAGGCACTGTTCTATTGGTTCTTCGAGGCCACGGACAAGCCTGAGGAGAAGCCACTGGTCCTGTGGCTGAACGGAGGTTACTGACTAACTGATTGCATCTGTTCTAGCATCTGATTCTTCATTTTTTTTAAATATAAAAAGGACCGGAAAAGTTCAGATAACTTCTCTCGTAATTATTCATTCAGGGCCTGGCTGTTCTTCCATTGGGTTTGGACAGTCACAAGAACTTGGGCCATTCCTGGTGAAGAAAGATGTTCCTGAGCTTGAGCTCAACCCGTATGCTTGGAATCAAGGCAAGGGAAAATCCGACAGAACTAACTTGTCACAGTTTTGCCTTTAACCGTGACAACGGAAGCATATGTGTATGTAAACTAAACTGCATGTCTGGTGGTGTTTCAGCTGCCAACCTGCTGTTCCTGGATTCTCCAGCAGGCGTTGGATTTTCGTACACCAACACATCCTTTGAAAAAGATCCACCGGGAGACAATTCCACAGGTATCTGTCTGCTCAACTGTAAAAACAAAAGAAAGTAAGAAACATGATCAGTAACGATCGCTGTCGTCTGCACCTGCTGCAGCACACGGTTCATACACTTTCCTCGTCAGGTGGTTCCAGAGGTTCCCCCAGCACAAAGCCAAGGAGTTCTACATCGCTGGAGAGAGCTACGCAGGTGCAGCAACCGTTACTCATCCATCCAGATTAAATTTGAACGGCATCTATTTGCTGGCAGACATATGTTTACACTTGCCTTTCTACTTGCTATATATAGGACATTACGTTCCCCAGCTTGCAAACGTCATTGTGGAGGAGAACAAGAAGGCCTCCAAAGAAAATTACATCAACTTCAAAGGCATCTTGGTATGCACTACGCAGTGTCTTCTGAGCCAGCCACTAGTATACGCAACAGTCCTGTTCAGTAGTCACTAACCTTTTCTTCAGAAGTATTCCTACGTAAGATACCGAGCGCTATCATTCATCTGCCTGAATTCTTCTTGTTTTTTTTTATTTCACCCCAGATTGGAAACGCGTACATGGACGGGGACACTGATCTGGTGGGGATCTTCGACTCGGCGTGGCATCACGCCATCATCTCGGACAAACTCTACAGCGACGTCCAGAAGAACTGCGACTTCAGCCTGGTCGACCTGTCCCCGGAGTGCAACGCGGACATCGACCAGTACACCGCGCTCTACAAGATCATCGACATCTACAGCCTGTACACCGATCGGTGCGAGCTCGGGTACCCGGATTTCAACTATTCGATCCCGGCACAAACCAGCAGCGGCCGTGTAAGCGACCTGAACCACTTCAGTATGAGCTGAGCATGATGAGTTCCAGTACTTTTCCATCTCGTATCTGCACTGCGCTGCATCGCGTGTTTCAGTATTGATCTATGTTTTCCTTTCGTGCTCTGCTCCGCGAATTCTCAGCTCGATCTTCTCAAGGTGCCGATGGGGTACGATCCGTGCACGAAAACGTAGGCGACTGAATATTTCAACCGCAAGGACGTGCAGAAGGCGCTGCACGCAAATGTCACAGGCGTGCCTTATCCCTATTCGCTTTGCCGGTAATTTTACTGCCCTGTCTTTGCCTGGATTCAGAAGAATAGGGATAAGGCACGCCTGTGACATTTGCGTGCAGCGCCTTCTGCACGTCCTTGCGGTTGAAATATTCAGTCGCCTACGTTTTCGTGCACGGATCGTACCCCATCGGCACCTTGAGAAGATCGAGCTGAGAATTCGCGGAGCAGAGCACGAAAGGAAAACATAGATCAATACTGAAACACGCGATGCAGCGCAGTGCAGATACGAGATGGAAAAGTACTGGAACTCATCATGCTCAGCTCATACTGAAGTGGTTCAGGTCGCTTACACGGCCGCTGCTGGTTTGTGCCGGGATCGAATAGTTGAAATCCGGGTACCCGAGCTCGCACCGATCGGTGTACAGGCTGTAGATGTCGATGATCTTGTAGAGCGCGGTGTACTGGTCGATGTCCGCGTTGCACTCCGGGGACAGGTCGACCAGGCTGAAGTCGCAGTTCTTCTGGACGTCGCTGTAGAGTTTGTCCGAGATGATGGCGTGATGCCACGCCGAGTCGAAGATCCCCACCAGATCAGTGTCCCCGTCCATGTACGCGTTTCCAATCTGGGGTGAAATAAAAAAAAACAAGAAGAATTCAGGCAGATGAATGATAGCGCTCGGTATCTTACGTAGGAATACTTCTGAAGAAAAGGTTAGTGACTACTGAACAGGACTGTTGCGTATACTAGTGGCTGGCTCAGAAGACACTGCGTAGTGCATACCAAGATGCCTTTGAAGTTGATGTAATTTTCTTTGGAGGCCTTCTTGTTCTCCTCCACAATGACGTTTGCAAGCTGGGGAACGTAATGTCCTATATATAGCAAGTAGAAAGGCAAGTGTAAACATATGTCTGCCAGCAAATAGATGCCGTTCAAATTTAATCTGGATGGATGAGTAACGGTTGCTGCACCTGCGTAGCTCTCTCCAGCGATGTAGAACTCCTTGGCTTTGTGCTGGGGGAACCTCTGGAACCACCTGACGAGGAAAGTGTATGAACCGTGTGCTGCAGCAGGTGCAGACGACAGCGATCGTTACTGATCATGTTTCTTACTTTCTTTTGTTTTTACAGTTGAGCAGACAGATACCTGTGGAATTGTCTCCCGGTGGATCTTTTTCAAAGGATGTGTTGGTGTACGAAAATCCAACGCCTGCTGGAGAATCCAGGAACAGCAGGTTGGCAGCTGAAACACCACCAGACATGCAGTTTAGTTTACATACACATATGCTTCCGTTGTCACGGTTAAAGGCAAAACTGTGACAAGTTAGTTCTGTCGGATTTTCCCTTGCCTTGATTCCAAGCATACGGGTTGAGCTCAAGCTCAGGAACATCTTTCTTCACCAGGAATGGCCCAAGTTCTTGTGACTGTCCAAACCCAATGGAAGAACAGCCAGGCCCTGAATGAATAATTACGAGAGAAGTTATCTGAACTTTTCCGGTCCTTTTTATATTTAAAAAAAATGAAGAATCAGATGCTAGAACAGATGCAATCAGTTAGTCAGTAACCTCCGTTCAGCCACAGGACCAGTGGCTTCTCCTCAGGCTTGTCCGTGGCCTCGAAGAACCAATAGAACAGTGCCTTGCCTAGGTACTCATCGGTCGTAACGTACCCGGAGTATTGCTTGGATGCAGACGAGTAGCTCGGCTGCCCGGGCAGCGACAGGACACGGTCGAGCTCTTGCACGGCTACCGTGGCTGCATCGAGGCTGCCGGCGTCAGGCCGTGCTGCCACTGCCAGTGTGAGAGTGCTGAGGAGCAGCAGGCAGGATAAGGTGTAAACCTTCATTGTTCAAGGTTTCCTTTCCTTGCAGTTGCAATAATGTTAGGCACTTGGTTCAGTATTTATACTAGTATACGTACTGATGCTTTATGTAGGGAGCCGGGGTAGGGACAAGTAGATTATCCTTGGCCGGCTTGGACTTTTCTTTGATCGCGCGTGCCTAGAGCCCTAGACTCATAACATGTCTTTTTTTTTTTCTCTCGAACCCAGCCTCGTAGCTATTAGCTGTGTTAGCTGAGAGAAACCAGTTAATAGCTAATTATTAGCTTAGTAGTAGATAAGACATTAGCTAGTTTATTATCTGATAGGATCCATTTTCTTCTCTATCAATGGTCCTGTTTGGCAGAAGGTTTTTTTGGCTGATTGCGGCTGTTTCAATAGTGATTTGTGTGAGAGAAATAAGCTGCAGTATGGCTGATAAGCCACTGAAAAGGGCTGAAGAACATGGTGAATATATGTTCAACAATACTCTTATCAATGGCTTTTCGAGAGAAAAAGCTGAGGATCCAAAAACAAATCCTTAGCTAACTTTTAGCAGCTAATTATTAGTTGTAGGATCTAAATAGGTACTAAGACGCGGGGAGGGGGGAACGTTGTGAAAAGAAGTCAAACTATACTTCTTGACAATTTTCTTTCTTTTTTCTAAAATACGCTGCAGAGCTACATATCCATGCGCTAAGATCAACTGAATCATTTTTTGTACCAATGCTATGTACAGAAATGCTAACCGTTAGAGTTATTATATATTTGGTTGAAAAACATTGATGTATACATCAAGGTAACATCAATCTGAACTTTTCAGCCAAGTCCGATATAATCAGATGATTGTATCTGTCTGGGTAAAAAAACTGAGGATCTGCAATAGCAAATAGTTTATCCGGTGTCACCGCGTTGAGAGTGACAAGCACTTCAGCTGTTGTGCATCTATTATGATTTATGATAGAGGCAACAAGCAAGAAGTTCCGTCAATAATTATCAGCATTCTAGTATTTTTAGGACATATTAAGGAAGGAAAAGTTTATGGTTCCAGAGGTCAGAAATAGAAGGCAACTTAATTTTTGAACACCAAACCATCACGTTGATGCGCAAATAATAAAACTAATTATTAGTAATTATGAGGGGGAGAGAGGGTAGATAATGCTAGAGGTGCTTATATCTGTGGATAAATTTTAAATGCTAGAAATGTTGTTTGTTGACGCAGGGAGTAACTTGAACTGTAATAAAATACTATTTACACTTTAAATTGTAAGTCTTTTTAGCTTTGTTCTAAGTCAAATGGTTCTAGTTTTGAGCAAGTTTATAAAAAAATGCATAAAAAATTACAACATCAAACAAGATTCACTAGATATATCATGAAATATTTTTTAGTAGTGCAATTATTTAATATTATAGATGTTAATATATTTTTCTATAAACTTGGTCAAAAAAATTCCTCATACAACACAAGAGTTGCATGTCATTTCATTTAAGAAGGAAAAATAATATATGGAGGGATCAAGAGGCCTCTCCAAGACCCAACCCCTTACATTACATTAGCACATATTATAAAATTAAAACGAAATACAACCTCGATCAGAAAAATATCTATTTAGGACAAAACGTCCGTTTTCCCGATAAGAGCAACCAAAAGAGGAGTTTGTTAAGTGCTGAGGCTTCAGCAAAGCATCAAAGGATGCATTCCTCTCCCACTTTGTGCAGCACCGCCTGGAATAAGGGCTAGCTCCTTAAAAGACAGAAGAGTTTCTTTGTTTCCAGATTTCCCAGGCTACTAGAATGGTCAGCGTATCGAGTCCTTTCCTCAAAACTTTAGATAATAAGAATTGCACCACCAACTAGAGAACCGAGAGATAGAATGCTGAGGTGCTCGAGCAATTAGACCTAGCCTCTAGAAGATAACCACCCAAACATCCCTTGAAAGAACGGAAGAGACGAAGGTGTGCTGAATTATTTCGTCCATTTGGTCACAGCGGAGAAGGCTGTCGGGTGTGGTACGGTAGTCCTCTCTTAGCAAGGTGATCAGTTTGTTCAACATCTGTTGTTAATACAAGCCAAATGAAGAACTTGCAACGCTGCGGGGCCCAACTTTTCCAAGGTGCAAATCTGTAGTTCTCATGAATAAGACTACATATGCAAATTTGTCGGTGTATTTTCCTCAGGTCGAAAGAGTCCAGATGTGTTCATCATCAACTGCCGTGTAAAGGACTATGCTGTCAACTAAGTCCCTAATGTGAAGATACTTGGACTGTTAATGCTCCCCTTATATCAGAAACCCATCTTCTATTATCTTGGTTAAAGTTAGACAAGTTTAATCTAGAACCAAGCTAAGAACTACTTTGCACTTAAGTATCAAAAAAGTATCGGGAAGGCATTATCCCTCAAGGGATCATCATCTGAAAAGACATCTTTTATGTAATACAAAACTGGGTCCCCGGCCGAATACTAACGAAACAAGACAACATAACACGGTAGGAGTAAGAGACGCAGCACAAGCATCCAACTCAGCTGATCGAATGGATCACAAGTGATACGTGGACAACGAGTTGCCAATTTCCTATTCTGCTTCATGCATGGCTCGATTTGTAGTTTGCTTATGCAAATGCCGAGCTTCTGCAGCACAAGAATCATTCAAAAGTTTGAGATGGAATTAAACTAGCTAGGAACCCACAATTTTGAGTGCTGAAACTACACATATGCACACGAAAACAGAGGGACGCAACTAGATAAGAGCACACTTCTGTGGTCATTGGCCAATCGTTCGTGCATTTCTTGCAATAGTTATATTTTGTGGAGAACATGCTAGATACGTGTTTTATTAAGGGGCCGTTTGGATCCTTTCAATTTGGAGGAATTGGAATTTACTTAATGGATTAGTCTATTTGGTTTTAGAATTTGATATTCCACAACTTTCCCAAGTTCATGTATAAGCCTATCTCAAATTCATAAGGTGAGAGATGAAAATTGATTCTATAAATCACCATGCTATGTTTCTACTCTTCAGTTTATAGCACGCTCTTCAATTCGCTTCCCTATAGTAGAAATGCAACATATAAGTATCTCCCTTGTATAACTAACAATAATATACAAATATATTCCATATACAACCATATTAGCTTAATTAATCTACATCTAAATTATAATTATGAGAATGAATTCAATTCCAAGATCCAAACGGAGCCAGGAGAAGAGGAAGTTATCTAAACTGTACAAGAATGGGTTATAGAAATGGAAAGAAGAAGAAAAAAGTAACGCAACCTAGAGGGCAACTAGAGGGGAAAAGCTACGTAGAAGCGGAAAGCTGAGCAACAGGTAAGTACTGTATGACGCAGGATTTAGGTACAAAGATCATCAAAAAGAAACAAAGAATTAAATGGTCACTCATTATTATCTAAGAAAAAGCAGCAGCTAGTTTTCTTTTTACTCGATCCTTTACGTTGTTATATACTCGTGGAGCTAAAAAAAAGTGGCTCCACTCATGAAACTGAGCTGTGCCATAAACCTTGTGCCCAAGTGCCAACGCCCAGACTACGATACTAAATACTGACTCAGATCAATATGGGGCGGATGGGTGAGTGCCTCAGTTCGAGCTCCTGGCGCTTGGCCTCGAGATCGGTCTGCCTCACCTTGAGGCGCTCCGCCTTCTCCTAGAGATAGGTAGCTCCACGACTAGGAGTTAGCTCCGGCGGTGTGACGTCAGTGTCGTCGTCAATCGTCATCAACTGGATCCCCCTCGATGTGGAAACAATTGCACTCTGGGTAGTAGCTTTTGACCTTATCAGGTTGTTCTCCGAGTCAGCCTCCTAGAGTAACTCGAGGAAGGTATGCACCAAGGAGACGTCGGTCCCAGCGGCGCCTATGAGGACAACACCACAGGGCGCTCCTCCGCTCATCGGTTGTGCCAGCTCGAACTAAAGGATGGTTGCGGCATTCCGGGTCCCACAGGGAAGATCCAAGAAGGTGCACCAGAAACGGGGAGCCGGTGGTAGCTCCTCTCCGATGATGATTTGGTGGTGATGTTGGCTAGAATGTAGAACCTCTGGTGCCGGTCCGCCATGGTGGGGTTCGAGCCCAAACCGAGGCAGATCTATCGAGAGAGGACCTACAAGTCAGTGCGCAGGAAGCCGCTCGGAGGAGAGGACACCGAGAGCACGATGCCCTCCGACGACGCCCCATCGGAGAGATAGAGCTCGCCACTGTAGTCAGCGAGAAGGAGCTGCTGGTGGAGAGGATCTCGTCGGAGAAGTGCATGCCGCCTTCAAAGGTGGCTTCTCCGGCTTTGGCAGTGATGATGGTGGCCAGAGCCACCGAAGTTCTATGATCACACATTACGCTGCCCTACCTAGAGCCGCAATTGTCATTGGTTCGGAACGACGGCTAGTGATTAGTGATTTGATCGATGGGTCGATGTGTGGGACTTCGGTGGTTAAGCACTCAAGGCATAGAGGATTATCCTGGTTCGAGCATCTAAGCCCTACGTCTAGCAGCTAGTTCTTCGTGTTAGAATGCTCAATCGAGTCCTTACAATGGAAGAGAGGGGGGAGAGAGAGATGGTTAGAGAGTGCTAGGCTAGTAGTGATCTAGGGTTTCTCGAATTGATCTAGGGTCCGATCCCCCCTACAGGAGCCCCTGCCCTGCCTTATATGCCAGAGGGCGAGGAGAGTACAAGGAGCTAGGGTTCTGGAAGCTCCATTGGCACCCAAGGGAGCCCAAGGGTTTTATGTCCTAATATTAAGGTTGTTGGTGGCGCAAGGCGTCATCCCTCGTCGATGGTCATGGTCGATAGTGCTGAACCACCTCTGACATCCTCTGCATGAGCCTAGAGCTGGCCATCAAAAGATTGAGTTGCCATTGTGTCTCACCTAGGATCGTCCTTCTCGTGGCATTCGTCATGTGCCATGGGAGCAAGCGCATGTAGGGAGAGACTGGCTGGCGGGCTCGTGCCTCCGCGTGCAGGGGTCGCACACGCTTGTCACATTGTGTCATGCCCCATGCATAACCTTAAGCCTGGAGTGGTCGACACTGCCTCACAGGGGTTAGGGGACAGAACCTCGGCAGGGCCTAGTGTCCTGCGATTGTGCCTGCATGTCAAGCTCAACCCATCTATCAGATTCTAGAGCAAGATTCCTCACGTCGTTCGGGAAGGAAGGCTTGATAAAGGCGATACGATGGCATCTATCACAACCCAATGGCCGTTCCAAATTTGAACTTTTTGAAAATCCCCTTGGAAGCCGTAACTCCTAGCCATCACCTCCCCTAGTTCGTGATGTGAACCTCTACTAATCACCTGTAAACCACTTGGATCACAAGCTTCATGTTGATCCTAACCCATAACCTCTCTCTTTTGATCCTCTCCTACGATGGGCACTCTCGACAACAAAGTGAGTATCGCCTGACTCTAACTCCCGGTGCCGGAGACCTAGGTTTTAGCTAATGATCTTCGCAAGACAACTCTAATCGCCCTAAGTCAACTCAATCGGTTGACCTAAGTCAAATCCTAGAGATATTGCTCAGAAGGTGTTCTCTAAGTTCCAATGGTTACTATAAACTCTTATGAGTAATGCTTGAGCCCCACTCACGATTCCCCCATCTTGGTCACCAAAAAAAAATCCAAAAATCAGGTTCTGCCGGACTGTCCGCTTGATCTACTGGAATGTCCGCCAAAACACTTATACAGCATACCTGCATTTGGATGACTTGTCCTCATCTCTCCCCATGGTCCCACATGTTAGCTCGAGTTAATCACCTTAACCCACCAGATCTAGCCCCCTCCCCACACCACTCACCCACTCTTATCCCTCCCTCTCTCTCTCAAGAAACGAGAAACCAAGAACTAGAGAGAGAAAGAAGGAGCAAGAATGGAGAAGGAAGAACAAGGAGAAGAGATCCAAGCCAAGAGCAAAGTCACTACAGACAAGTGAGAAGATTAAGTTCATCCTTCCCCTCTCCATCTCCATCACTTGAGTGAGCTCAAGAAAAATTTCATTTCTTTCTCAAATGCAAATCCCAACCCTAATCCTTGATTTCATCTTACATGTAGTGAAGATGAAGGTTGCTAGTACCAAGTCTGTCTCAAGTGTAAGCTCTACTACTCTCCTAACCTTTCACCTCATGGTTATCTCAAATTTCCCTCTAAATGGATATGTATGTTTGATGCAAGGAGAGTAGTAGAGCTTACACTTGAGACAGACTTGGTACTAGCAACCTTCATCTTCACTACATGTAAGATGAAATCAAGGATTAGGGTTGGGATTTGCATTTGAGAAAGAAATGAAATTTTTCTTGAGCTCACTCAAGTGATGGAGATGGAGAGGGGAAGGATGAACTTAATCTTCTCACTTGTCTGTAGTGACTTTGCTCTTGGCTTGGATCTCTTCTCCTTGTTCTTCCTTCTCCATTCTTGCTCCTTCTTTCTCTCTCTAGTTCTTGGTTTCTCGTTTCTTGAGAGAGAGAGGGAGGGATAAGAGTGGGTGAGTGGTGTGGGGAGGGGGCTAGATCTGGTGGGTTAAGGTGATTAACTCGAGCTAACATGTGGGACCATGGGGAGAGATGAGGACAAGTCATCCAAATGCAGGTATGCTGTATAAGTGTTTTGGCGGACATTCCAGTAGATCAAGCGGACAGTCCGGCAGAACCTGATTTTTGGATTTTTTTTTGGTGACCAAGATGGGGGAATCGTGAGTGGGGCTCAAGCATTACTCATAAGAGTTTATAGTAACCATTGGAACTTAGAGAACACCTTCTGAGCAATATCTCTAGGATTTGACTTAGGTCAACCGATTGAGTTGACTTAGGGCGATTAGAGTTGTCTTGCGAAGATCATTAGCTAAAACCTAGGTCTCCGGCACCGGGAGTTAGAGTCAGGCGATACTCACTTTGTTGTCGAGAGTGCCCATCGTAGGAGAGGATCAAAAGAGAGAGGTTATGGGTTAGGATCAACATGAAGCTTGTGATCCAAGTGGTTTACAGGTGATTAGTAGAGGTTCACATCACGAACTAGGGGAGGTGATGGCTAGGAGTTACGGCTTCCAAGGGGATTTTCAAAAAGTTCAAATTTGGAACGGCCATTGGGTTGTGATAGATGCCATCGTATCGCCTTTATCAAGCCTTCCTTCCCGAACGACGTGAGGAATCTTGCTCTAGAATCTGATAGATGGGTTGAGCTTGACATGCAGGCACAATCGCAGGACACTAGGCCCTGCCGAGGTTCTGTCCCCTAACCCCTGTGAGGCAGTGTCGACCACTCCAGGCTTAAGGTTATGCATGGGGCATGACACAATGTGACAAGCGTGTGCGACCCCTGCACGCGGAGGCACGAGCCCGCCAGCCAGTCTCTCCCTACATGCGCTTGCTCCCATGGCACATGACGAATGCCACGAGAAGGACGATCCTAGGTGAGACACAATGGCAACTCAATCTTTTGATGGCCAGCTCTAGGCTCATGCAGAGGATGTCAGAGGTGGTTCAGCACTATCGACCATGACCATCGACGAGGGATGACGCCTTGCGCCACCAACAACCTTAATATTAGGACATAAAACCCTTGGGCTCCCTTGGGTGCCAATGGAGCTTCCAGAACCCTAGCTCCTTGTACTCTCCTCGCCCTCTGGCATATAAGGCAGGGCAGGGGCTCCTGTAGGGGGGATCGGACCCTAGATCAATTCGAGAAACCCTAGATCACTACTAGCCTAGCACTCTCTAACCATCTCTCTCTCCCCCCTCTCTTCCATTGTAAGGACTCGATTGAGCATTCTAACACGAAGAACTAGCTGCTAGACGTAGGGCTTAGATGCTCGAACCAGGATAATCCTCTATGCCTTGAGTGCTTAACCACCGAAGTCCCACACATCGACCCATCGATCAAATCACTAATCACTAGCCGTCGTTCCGAACCAATGACAATTGCGGCTCTAGGTAGGGCAGCGTAATGTGTGATCATAGAACTTCGGTGGCTCTGGCCACCATCATCACTGCCAAAGCCGGAGAAGCCACCTTTGAAGGCGGCATGCACTTCTCCGACGAGATCCTCTCCACCAGCAGCTCCTTCTCGCTGACTACAGTGGCGAGCTCTATCTCTCCGATGGGGCGTCGTCGGAGGGCATCGTGCTCTCGGTGTCCTCTCCTCCGAGCGGCTTCCTGCGCACTGACTTGTAGGTCCTCTCTCGATAGATCTGCCTCGGTTTGGGCTCGAACCCCACCATGGCGGACCGGCACCAGAGGTTCTACATTCTAGCCAACATCACCACCAAATCATCATCGGAGAGGAGCTACCACCGGCTCCCCGTTTCTGGTGCACCTTCTTGGATCTTCCCTGTGGGACCCGGAATGCCGCAACCATCCTTTAGTTCGAGCTGGCACAACCGATGAGCGGAGGAGCGCCCTGTGGTGTTGTCCTCATAGGCGCCGCTGGGACCGACGTCTCCTTGGTGCATACCTTCCTCGAGTTACTCTAGGAGGCTGACTCGGAGAACAACCTGATAAGGTCAAAAGCTACTACCCAGAGTGCAATTGTTTCCACATCGAGGGGGATCCAGTTGATGACGATTGACGACGACACTGACGTCACACCGCCGGAGCTAACTCCTAGTCGTGGAGCTACCTATCTCTAGGAGAAGGCGGAGCGCCTCAAGGTGAGGCAGACCGATCTCGAGGCCAAGCGCCAGGAGCTCGAACTGAGGCACTCACCCATCCGCCCCATATTGATCTGAGTCAGTATTTAGTATCGTAGTCTGGGCGTTGGCACTTGGGCACAAGGTTTATGGCACAGCTCAGTTTCATGAGTGGAGCCACTTTTTTTTAGCTCCACGAGTATATAACAACGTAAAGGATCGAGTAAAAAGAAAACTAGCTGCTGCTTTTTCTTAGATAATAATGAGTGACCATTTAATTCTTTGTTTCTTTTTGATGATCTTTGTACCTAAATCCTGCGTCATACAGTACTTACCTGTTGCTCAGCTTTCCGCTTCTACGTAGCTTTTCCCCTCTAGTTGCCCTCTAGGTTGCGTTACTTTTTTCTTCTTCTTTCCATTTCTATAACCCATTCTTGTACAGTTTAGATAACTTCCTCTTCTCCTGGCTCCGTTTGGATCTTGGAATTGAATTCATTCTCATAATTATAATTTAGATGTAGATTAATTAAGCTAATATGGTTGTATATGGAATATATTTGTATATTATTGTTAGTTATACAAGGGAGATACTTATATGTTGCATTTCTACTATAGGGAAGCGAATTGAAGAGCGTGCTATAAACTGAAGAGTAGAAACATAGCATGGTGATTTATAGAATCAATTTTCATCTCTCACCTTATGAATTTGAGATAGGCTTATACATGAACTTGGGAAAGTTGTGGAATATCAAATTCTAAACCAAATAGACTAATCCATTAAGTAAATTCCAATTCCTCCAAATTGAAAGGATCCAAACGGCCCCTTAATAAAACACGTATCTAGCATGTTCTCCACAAAATATAACTATTGCAAGAAATGCACGAACGATTGGCCAATGACCACAGAAGTGTGCTCTTATCTAGTTGCGTCCCTCTGTTTTCGTGTGCATATGTGTAGTTTCAGCACTCAAAATTGTGGGTTCCTAGCTAGTTTAATTCCATCTCAAACTTTTGAATGATTCTTGTGCTGCAGAAGCTCGGCATTTGCATAAGCAAACTACAAATCGAGCCATGCATGAAGCAGAATAGGAAATTGGCAACTCGTTGTCCACGTATCACTTGTGATCCATTCGATCAGCTGAGTTGGATGCTTGTGCTGCGTCTCTTACTCCTACCGTGTTATGTTGTCTTGTTTCGTTAGTATTCGGCCGGGGACCCAGTTTTGTATTACATAAAAGATGTCTTTTCAGATGATGATCCCTTGAGGGATAATGCCTTCCCGATACTTTTTTGATACTTAAGTGCAAAGTAGTTCTTAGCTTGGTTCTAGATTAAACTTGTCTAACTTTAACCAAGATAATAGAAGATGGGTTTCTGATATAAGGGGAGCATTAACAGTCCAAGTATCTTCACATTAGGGACTTAGTTGACAGCATAGTCCTTTACACGGCAGTTGATGATGAACACATCTGGACTCTTTCGACCTGAGGAAAATACACCGACAAATTTGCATATGTAGTCTTATTCATGAGAACTACAGATTTGCACCTTGGAAAAGTTGGGCCCCGCAGCGTTGCAAGTTCTTCATTTGGCTTGTATTAACAACAGATGTTGAACAAACTGATCACCTTGCTAAGAGAGGACTACCGTACCACACCCGACAGCCTTCTCCGCTGTGACCAAATGGACGAAATAATTCAGCACACCTTCGTCTCTTCCGTTCTTTCAAGGGATGTTTGGGTGGTTATCTTCTAGAGGCTAGGTCTAATTGCTCGAGCACCTCAGCATTCTATCTCTCGGTTCTCTAGTTGGTGGTGCAATTCTTATTATCTAAAGTTTTGAGGAAAGGACTCGATACGCTGACCATTCTAGTAGCCTGGGAAATCTGGAAACAAAGAAACTCTTCTGTCTTTTAAGGAGCTAGCCCTTATTCCAGGCGGTGCTGCACAAAGTGGGAGAGGAATGCATCCTTTGATGCTTTGCTGAAGCCTCAGCACTTAACAAACTCCTCTTTTGGTTGCTCTTATCGGGAAAACGGACGTTTTGTCCTAAATAGATATTTTTCTGATCGAGGTTGTATTTCGTTTTAATTTTATAATATGTGCTAATGTAATGTAAGGGGTTGGGTCTTGGAGAGGCCTCTTGATCCCTCCATATATTATTTTTCCTTCG
>JAHUYU010001934.1:0-13413 GCA_030439765.1 Tripidium arundinaceum | reverse complement strand
GCCTAGGTCTCAATTCTCACAAAGAGAAGTGTGGGGAGTGTCTCAAAGGCTCTAAAATGTTTATGGAAATCACCAGAATCAGCAGCCCCCAAAGGTGGAGGCTTAGGGGTATAAATACCCATCTCCTTCGAAACTAGCTATCAGTAGGACCACTGTTCATCCTAGAACAGCCCCGCCTCAGAAATTCTAGGTCAAAGCCCCCAAAATTTCTGCTCAACAACCCAAACCAACTCAATGTAATGATCATGAATTAATAAAAACCTTCCTTTATAAAAAAAAGGCTTTTAACTGACCATGAGGGTCACCCACTATTACTTTACCTTATCTAATTTGCAAATGCGTTATTTTTTCCCTATGTTTGCCATTTGCGACCGAGAATATTGGGTATTATCGTGCTGGGAGTTGCATCCCCCGTATTCTTACTGCTGTGAACTTCCCGTCGTTTCTGTAGATTTCATTGTTTGATGTACAGTACACATCTGCCACCGTCTACCACGCACCGTACAGCCATGATGTGATTATAGAAACATTTACTGAAAAGGGTATGTTATTTATATTATATAGTATATACTAACATGTTTATATTAGCCGAAAGGTAGGCGTGCATGCTGGAGGTGTCCTCCACTTCTCTTTTTTTTTTTGCCGCAGACCTGCACATTGTGACATTCATGATGCCACATGCATGTCCCAAAAGCAGCATATGTACTCCATTCTCAACCCCACTAGCTGAGACCATTCCAGTAGCGTGCGTGCATGCATTATCGATCCTAGCTAAGGGTCCGTTTGGAACAACTTATCTTTAATAGTAAAGCTGTTTTTTTTAAAACAGATTTATGAATAACTTTTTTGGTGAAGCTGAACTGTTTTGAAAAAATTGTTTGGCAAAACAGCTTCACTAACAACTTCATGTATAGTTAAGAGAGGAAAATAAGAGAGAGCTGTGAAAAGCTATTTTTTTCAGCTTCACCTCAACTTATCCCTTTGTAAGAGGAGAGATGTTTTGAAAAAAAGTGTTTGGCAAAAAAAAAACAGCTCACAACAGCTCATGAAGCTGTTATGAGCTGTACCAAACAGGCCCTAAAGGTACGGTAGTGCCCCGGCCATAACATACAGCTATATATACAGTTGAAAGATAACTAAGGTCAATCATAGGGACCGTTTGGTAGAGCTCCGGCTCCAGCCAAGATAGCTTTAGTTGTGGCTTCACCTATGGAGCAGATTCACTTGAGGAACTGAAGTTGTTTTCTGGACCGTTTGGCAAAACAACTTCTCATTCTGGTAAAAAAAAAGAATAAAAGGTCCAAAATACCCTTTTTTTTGTTCTTCTTTTTTCCCCTCCCTTATTCTCTTCCACCTTATCTCTTATCTCCACAAACTCCCTCTCAACAGCCGGCAAGCAGGGCGGCGCCTCTCCCTATCCCTCTCTCGGCGCGGATCCGACAGGGAGGAGCTAGCCGGCGACGGATCCGGCGGGGAGGAGCTCTCCGGTGGCGGATCCGGCGAGGACGAGTCCGCCGGTGGCGGATCCAGTGAGCACGAGCTCGGCGGCGGCGGATCCGGCAGGGAGGAGCCCGGCGGCGGCGGATCTGGCGAGGAGGAGCTCTCTGGTGGCGGATCCGGCGAGGATGAGTCCGCCGGTGACGGATCCGGCGGGGAGGAGCCCGCTGGCGGCGGATCCGGCGAGGAGGAGCCGCCAATGGCCGATCCAGCGAGGACGAGCCCACCGGCGGCGGATCCGGCAGGGAGGAGCCTGGTCAACCACCACAGCGGCGAGCGCGAGCCCGATGCGGCTCCGGTGAGGACGAGCCCACCGGCGGCGGATCCGGCAGGGAGGAGCCTGGTCGACCACCATGACGGCGAGCGCGGGCCCGACGCGGCTCCAGCAAGCGGACGCACGTGACGCGGCGGTGCGGCCCTAGCGAGCGGCGGCAGATCCAGGCCCAGATCCAGGCCCGATTTAGGCTGCGGGATTTTTTTCTTTTTTTTTTTGATTTACCGAGGCGGGCATTTCAACCGCCTCGGGAAAGATTGATTTACCATGACCTTTGCACCGAGGCGGTTGTGATGCCCGTCTCGGTAAATCCATTTCGCTCGCCTCGAAAAAGATTTTTTAAGTAGTGCAACGCCGTCAGAGTGGAGGGGTGCGGCGCCGTCGAGGTGGACGGAGCTGTGATGACGCGGCGGGCCGCGCTGCCGGGGCAAGCGGAGTCGCGCGGCACTGCATCCTCATGGCTGGCGGGGCGCCGTCCGTCATGGTGGCCGTGCGTGCTCAGGCTCCTCCGGCGGCCAGCCATGCACGCTCTTTAGCGGCGACGTCATGGTGGACGAGAAAGCGTTGGCGCATGCGGTGGAGTCCTACAGGCTGGAGATAAGGTGTGTACGATGGAGTTTGTGGAGATAAGAGATAAGGTGGAAGAGAATAAGGGAGGGGAAAAAAGAAGAACAAAAAAAAGGGTATTTTGGACCTTTTATTCTTTTTTTTTACCAGAATGAGAAGTTGTTTTGCCAAACGGTCCAGAAAACAACTTCAGTTCCTCAAGTGAATCTGCTCCATAGGTGAAGCCACAACTAAAGCTATCTTGGCTGGAGCCGGAGCTCTACCAAACGGTCCCTATGATTGACCTTAGTTATCTTTCAACTGTATATATAGCTGTATGTTATGGCCGGGGCACTACCGTACCTTTAGGGCCTGTTTGGTACAGCTCATAACAGCTTCATGAGCTGTTGTGAGCTGTTTTTTTTTTGCCAAACACTTTTTTTCAAAACATCTCTCCTCTTACAAAGGGATAAGTTGAGGTGAAGCTGAAAAAAATAGCTTTTCACAGCTCTCTCTTATTTTCCTCTCTTAACTATACATGAAGTTGTTAGTGAAGCTGTTTTGCCAAACAATTTTTTCAAAACAGTTCAGCTTCACCAAAAAAGTTATTCATAAATCTGTTTTAAAAAAAACAGCTTTACTATTAAAGATAAGTTGTTCCAAACGGACCCTTAGCTAGGATCGATAATGCATGCACGCACGCTACTGAATGGTCTCAGCTAGTGGGGTTGAGAATGGAGTACATATGCTGCTTTTGGGACATGCATGTGGCATCATGAATGTCACAATGTGCAGGTCTGCGGCAAAAAAAAAAAGAGAAGTGGAGGACACCTCCAGCATGCACGCCTACCTTTCGGCTAATATAAACATGTTAGTATATACTATATAATATAAATAACATACCCTTTTCAGTAAATGTTTCTATAATCACATCATGGCTGTACGGTGCGTGGTAGACGGTGGCAGATGTGTACTGTACATCAAACAATGAAATCTACAGAAACGACGGGAAGTTCACAGCAGTAAGAATACGGGGGATGCAACTCCCAGCACGATAATACCCAATATTCTCGGTCGCAAATGGCAAACATAGGGAAAAAATAACGCATTTGCAAATTAGATAAGGTAAAGTAATAGTGGGTGACCCTCATGGTCAGTTAAAAGCCTTTTTTTTATAAAGGAAGGTTTTTATTAATTCATGATCATTACATTGAGTTGGTTTGGGTTGTTGAGCAGAAATTTTGGGGGCTTTGACCTAGAATTTCTGAGGCGGGGCTGTTCTAGGATGAACAGTGGTCCTACTGATAGCTAGTTTCGAAGGAGATGGGTATTTATACCCCTAAGCCTCCACCTTTGGGGGCTGCTGATTCTGGTGATTTCCATAAACATTTTAGAGCCTTTGAGACACTCCCCACACTTCTCTTTGTGAGAATTGAGACCTAGGGTTGGATTCATTTGGTGGGTTTGAGTGAAATTCAAAAAGAGAGCAAAGCTAACACTTGAGCACTTGAGGCGTTCTTCGGTCTCGTGATTCGCATTTGTTACTCTTGGAGTTTGCTCCCAGATGGCTAGGAGTCACCGGAGAGCAACCAAGGATTGTGGTGTGCCTCGGCAAGTTTGTGAAGGCTTCGATTCCGCCTCCGCAAGGGAAGGAATCAAACTAGTGGACTGAGGGAAGCGGTTGAAAGAGACTGCGGCTAGAGTGGATCCCGGAGTGGTCACTCATTGCCTCCTCAACGGAGAGTAGGACTCGAGAGAGACCAAACTTCAGTAAAACAAATATCGTGTCTTATTGCATTTCAATTTGACATGTGTTTTTGCCTAGATCTACTTGCGGTTGTGAGTGTTTGTGTAGGTATATATTGAATCACAACTCCCTGGTAGGTCCCTGCAACTGTGGAGTAAAAGTTAGAATCAAAAGACGCAAGTTTCAGCAAGGACGTGCAGAGCCCGTGTATACCGGACCGGTCCGGTTTGCGCCCCTGTGTTGAACTTTATTAATCCCTATTCTAATTAATTGTATTGCAGGTGTTTAGATTCTAGGCTTGTTTGATAACCTTTGTATACTTAGTGTATTATATTTAAGGGGTTGTTTTACTCTGATTTGGGATTTCCAAGCAACCCCTTCTAACGGCTTCCGCATTTTAAGTTGTAATTTTTCAGAAACACCTATTCAAACCCCCCCCTCCTGGCAACATCCTTGAGTCCTTTCATGGAGTAACTAGCAATGTAGTACAACCATCTCAGACGACATTCATGCCAGGTTAAATTATCATGAAGGGGGTACTAATACTACACGAAACAATCCTTGAATTACATAATAACAAACCCAATGAAGTAATCATCAAAGTTGATATTTAAAAGGTCAAATTTTCTTTTCTTCAACAGATGCTTGAATGAAAAGCTTTTGCAAGAAATGGTGTAAGAGGATTCAAAATTTGTCATGTTGTATGTGGGCATCAAAATTAATGATGACATTAAGCACTATCTTTCGAACAATAAAGGACTTAGACAATGAGAAACCCACATCCCCTATTCTATTCAGTAAGCCACGGATATGCTTTATATATTGGTTAAGAGGGCAAAATGCGATGCACATATTAGAGGGCTCATACCTCACCTTATGGATGGTGGATTGTCCAATATTTGAATCCGCGGATTATACCATCTTATTTGTGGACCATGATCTAGAACAAGCTAAAAATATGAAGTTATTATTTTGTGTATTCAAATAGCTATTTGGTATAAAAATTAACTTCCTCAAAAGTGAGGAATTCTATTACGGAGATGTGAAACAAAATCAGGATACATATATGCTGAGGTCTATGGTTGTGAGATTTTGGGTCATACACATTTCCTTAGTTCATCAGCATAACTCTGAAATATTGAATAGAGTACAATGGAGGAATGCTTCAAAATAAAACTGAGCACTTGAAAGGCCAAGCATATTTCTTATGAGGCTTCTCTAGTCTTGTTGAATTCAATGCTTAATAGTTTACCATATTCATCACTTCTTTTTTAGATCACAAAAGGTGTTCTAGAAAACACATCATTATTATTGGTCATGATTCTTTTGGCAATAATGATATGCAAAAATACCACATTGCCAAGTGGCACATCCTTTGTTATCCTAAAGATCAAAGAGGTTTAGGTGTAATAGACCCCCTAATTAAGAATGTCTTCTTAACAAAGGGACGGGACATAGCAGACCTTGCTTAGAAATAAGTCTTTGACTTCGAAGACCTTATCATAAGTATAGACTAAAGCAAATGTTTGACATTTTTTTAAAAGGTTTATTAAAGTTCATAAACCATTTTTTTGGTTGTGGGACTTTCAAAGTAAAAACATGGCTCCCAAGCTGGATTATAGAAAGATACTTGGCAATTTCTAGACCCCTTAAGGTGTTAATTCAGTAGCCATCTGAACGATTCTCCAAACAGATCTTGTGTGATGACAATTAAATAAAAAAAATGCTTGATTATTTTAGTACGATAACAAAAATAACACCTTTGGTTGCCTACCAATTTCTTTAATTTGATTATCTATTGCTAGTATAACTCCCAACAAAGGAATCGAAGGAAGATTTTAAATTTTGGAGGGTGTTTCAGCTTTTGAATAGACTTATGTTAGAAAGAATGCCCTGATTCATTAAATATTGATACATGCAACATACTAAAATTGTCCATGAATGTGTGGGTCCCATGCGAATACGTCCTTCTTGTTTATTATAGATGAATGTTGGATATCTTTGCTACTACGCTTTGCCAAGTAATCAATTCCCAACTAATGCTCTAAAAAGAAATATCTAATGGCACCTATCTCAAAATAATTGATTTTGACATGAGGATAGTTGACTATATATATTATATAGGTTAGAGAATTTCTCCTTAACTCCTTAAGGGGTCTAGAAATTGCCAAGTATCTTTCTATAATCCAGCTTGGGAGCCATGTTTTTACTTTGAAAGTCCCACAACCAAAAAAATGGTTTATGAACTTTAATAAACCTTTTAAAAAAAATGTCAAACATTTGCTTTAGTCTATACTTATGATAAGGTCTTCGAAGTCAAAGACTTATTTCTAAGCAAGGTCTGCTATGTCCCGTCCCTTTGTTAAGAAGACATTCTTAATTAGGGGGTCTATTACACCTAAACCTCTTTGATCTTTAGGATAACAAAGGATGTGCCACTTGGCAATGTGGTATTTTTGCATATCATTATTGCCAAAAGAATCATGACCAATAATAATGATGTGTTTTCTAGAACACCTTTTGTGATCTAAAAAAGAAGTGATGAATATGGTAAACTATTAAGCATTGAATTCAACAAGACTAGAGAAGCCTCATAAGAAATATGCTTGGCCTTTCAAGTGCTCAGTTTTATTTTGAAGCATTCCTCCATTGTACTCTATTCAATATTTCAGAGTTATGCTGATGAACTAAGGAAATGTGTATGACCCAAAATCTCACAACCATAGACCTCAGCATATATGTATCCTGATTTTGTTTCACATCTCCGTAATAGAATTCCTCACTTTTGAGGAAGTTAATTTTTATACCAAATAGCTATTTGAATACACAAAATAATAACTTCATATTTTTAGCTTGTTCTAGATCATGGTCCACAAATAAGATGGTATAATCCGCGGATTCAAATATTGGACAATCCACCATCCATAAGGTGAGGTATGAGCCCTCTAATATGTGCATCGCATTTTGCCCTCTTAACCAATATATAAAGCATATCCGTGGCTTACTGAATAGAATAGGGGATGTGGGTTTCTCATTGTCTAAGTCCTTTATTGTTCGAAAGATAGTGCTTAATGTCATCATTAATTTTGATGCCCACATACAACATGACAAATTTTGAATCCTCTTACACCATTTCTTGCAAAAGCTTTTCATTCAAGCATCTGTTGAAGAAAAGAAAATTTGACCTTTTAAATATCAACTTTGATGATTACTTCATTGGGTTTGTTATTATGTAATTCAAGGATTGTTTCGTGTAGTATTAGTACCCCCTTCATGATAATTTAACCTGGCATGAATGTCGTCTGAGATGGTTGTACTACATTGCTAGTTACTCCATGAAAGGACTCAAGGATGTTGCCAGGAGGGGGGGGTTTGAATAGGTGTTTCTGAAAAATTACAACTTAAAATGCGGAAGCCGTTAGAAGGGGTTGCTTGGAAATCCCAAATCAGAGTAAAACAACCCCTTAAATATAATACACTAAGTATACAAAGGTTATCAAACAAGCCTAGAATCTAAACACCTGCAATACAATTAATTAGAATAGGGATTAATAAAGTTCAACACAGGGGCGCAAACCGGACCGGTCCGGTATACACGGGCTCTGCACGTCCTTGCTGAAACTTGCGTCTTTTGATTCTAACTTTTACTCCACAGTTGCAGGGACCTACCAGGGAGTTGTGATTCAATATATACCTACACAAACACTCACAACCGCAAGTAGATCTAGGCAAAAACACATGTCAAATTGAAATGCAATAAGACACGATATTTGTTTTACTGAAGTTTGGTCTCTCTCGAGTCCTACTCTCCGTTGAGGAGGCAATGAGTGACCACTCCGGGATCCACTCTAGCCGCAGTCTCTTTCAACCGCTTCCCTCAGTCCACTAGTTTGATTCCTTCCCTTGCGGAGGCGGAATCGAAGCCTTCACAAACTTGCCGAGGCACACCACAATCCTTGGTTGCTCTCCGGTGACTCCTAGCCATCTGGGAGCAAACTCCAAGAGTAACAAATGCGAATCACGAGACCGAAGAACGCCTCAAGTGCTCAAGTGTTAGCTTTGCTCTCTTTTTGAATTTCACTCAAACCCACCAAATGAATCCAACCCTAGGTCTCAATTCTCACAAAGAGAAGTGTGGGGAGTGTCTCAAAGGCTCTAAAATGTTTATGGAAATTACCAGAATCAGCAGCCCCCAAAGGTGGAGGCTTAGGGGTATAAATACCCATCTCCTTCGAAACTAGCTATCAGTAGGACCACTGTTCATCCTAGAACAGCCCCGCCTCAGAAATTCTAGGTCAAAGCCCCCAAAATTTCTGCTCAACAACCCAAACCAACTCAATGTAATGATCATGAATTAATAAAAACCTTCCTTTATAAAAAAAAGGCTTTTAACTGACCATGAGGGTCACCCACTATTACTTTACCTTATCTAATTTGCAAATGCGTTATTTTTTCCCTATGTTTGCCATTTGCGACCGAGAATATTGGGTATTATCGTGCTGGGAGTTGCATCCCCCGTATTCTTACTGCTGTGAACTTCCCGTCGTTTCTGTAGATTTCATTGTTTGATGTACAGTACACATCTGCCACCGTCTACCACGCACCGTACAGCCATGATGTGATTATAGAAACATTTACTGAAAAGGGTATGTTATTTATATTATATAGTATATACTAACATGTTTATATTAGCCGAAAGGTAGGCGTGCATGCTGGAGGTGTCCTCCACTTCTCTTTTTTTTTTTGCCGCAGACCTGCACATTGTGACATTCATGATGCCACATGCATGTCCCAAAAGCAGCATATGTACTCCATTCTCAACCCCACTAGCTGAGACCATTCCAGTAGCGTGCGTGCATGCATTATCGATCCTAGCTAAGGGTCCGTTTGGAACAACTTATCTTTAATAGTAAAGCTGTTTTTTTTAAAACAGATTTATGAATAACTTTTTTGGTGAAGCTGAACTGTTTTGAAAAAATTGTTTGGCAAAACAGCTTCACTAACAACTTCATGTATAGTTAAGAGAGGAAAATAAGAGAGAGCTGTGAAAAGCTATTTTTTTCAGCTTCACCTCAACTTATCCCTTTGTAAGAGGAGAGATGTTTTGAAAAAAAGTGTTTGGCAAAAAAAAAACAGCTCACAACAGCTCATGAAGCTGTTATGAGCTGTACCAAACAGGCCCTAAAGGTACGGTAGTGCCCCGGCCATAACATACAGCTATATATACAGTTGAAAGATAACTAAGGTCAATCATAGGGACCGTTTGGTAGAGCTCCGGCTCCAGCCAAGATAGCTTTAGTTGTGGCTTCACCTATGGAGCAGATTCACTTGAGGAACTGAAGTTGTTTTCTGGACCGTTTGGCAAAACAACTTCTCATTCTGGTAAAAAAAAAGAATAAAAGGTCCAAAATACCCTTTTTTTTGTTCTTCTTTTTTCCCCTCCCTTATTCTCTTCCACCTTATCTCTTATCTCCACAAACTCCATCGTACACACCTTATCTCCAGCCTGTAGGACTCCACCGCATGCGCCAACGCTTTCTCGTCCACCATGACGTCGCCGCTAAAGAGCGTGCATGGCTGGCCGCCGGAGAGCCTGAGCACGCACGGCCACCATGACGGACGGCGCCCCGCCAGCCATGAGGATGCAGTGCCGCGCGACTCCGCTTGCCCCGGCAGCGCGGCCCGCCGCGTCATCACAGCTCCGTCCACCTCGACGGCGCCGCACCCCTCCACTCTGACGGCGTTGCACTACTTAAAAAATCTTTTTCGAGGCGAGCGAAATGGATTTACCGAGACGGGCATCACAACCGCCTCGGTGCAAAGGTCATGGTAAATCAATCTTTCCCGAGGCGGTTGAAATGCCTGCCTCGGTAAATCAAAAAAAAAAAGAAAAAAATCCCGCAGCCTAAATCGGGCCTGGATCTGGGCCTGGATCTGCCGCCGCTCGCTAGGGCCGCACCGCCGCGTCACGTGCGTCCGCTTGCTGGAGCCGCGTCGGGCCCGCGCTCGCCGTCATGGTGGTCGACCAGGCTCCTCCCTGCCGGATCCGCCGCCGGTGGGCTCGTCCTCACCGGAGCCGCATCGGGCTCGCGCTCGCCGCTGTGGTGGTTGACCAGGCTCCTCCCTGCCGGATCCGCCGCCGTGGGCTCGTCCTCGCTGGATCGGCCATTGGCGGCTCCTCCTCGCCGGATCCGCCGCCAGCGGGCTCCTCCCCGCCGGATCCGTCACCGGCGGACTCATCCTCGCCGGATCCGCCACCAGAGAGCTCCTCCTCGCCAGATCCGCCGCCGCCGGGCTCCTCCCTGCCGGATCCGCCGCCGCCGAGCTCGTGCTCACTGGATCCGCCACCGGCGGACTCGTCCTCGCCGGATCCGCCACCGGAGAGCTCCTCCCCGCCGGATCCGTCGCCGGCTAGCTCCTCCCTGTCGGATCCGCGCCGAGAGAGGGATAGGGAGAGGCGCGCCCTGCTTGCCGGCTGTTGAGAGGGAGAGGGAGGGGCAGCGCCGCACGGGGGAGAAAGGGAACGCCGCATGGGGGAGAGGGAGGGGCGCTGCCTGTGCCGCACGTGATCATCTCTTGAGTCGGCTACGCCTTGCCGCTGGCTTCTGCAAGGCCATCGTGACTCGTGAGGGTTCTTTTTCTTGCGTGTCCACCTCTGTTGCACAATTATGCTTGCTTTTGTCTCTTGTGTAGTTGAGTTTCTAAATTTGTTCTTTTTGATTGATGGGTGTAAATGTGGGTGTAGGGTAGTTGCACAACTCGGCATGTTTTTTTTGGCTTCGTCTCTTGATATATTCTTTTAGATCTGGGATTTACGAATCCCTTAAGGTGCAGCATGCATGTTTAGTATGACATTGAATTCTCTGAAATTCTGAAACTGAATATATACTAGCATGATTTTCACTCATGTGCAAGTGAGCTAAACAATTTTGCACTCCGGTCAGTAACTAATAAAATTAATAAATATAGTAGTAGCTACGATCAGATTTGTCATATCCGCATACTGTAAATTAATTTATTTGAATTTTTTGCACATGTCGCGTACCATTATAGCAGCCACCGTTCCTTTATGTTTCTAACACAAATATAATATTTCCAGTGAGGGAACGCTTCTAGATCTTTGCTGCTACTTCACAATGTCTACGCTGGGAGATAAACGCGATGCGCTAAGCGACATCACCAATGTCGCAGGTATTATTTCAATAAGTGGGGTGTCTTCCTAATTTCGTATATCTAAACTATTGTCCAAATGCCCACTTTAGATGAGGCGTCAGGGAGGCGGGAGGAAATAAACATGTGACAACACAATCGTCGAGCTAAGATGACCGACAAACAAAGGGACGAGATTAATAGGAGACAACGTGAGTACCAGCGTGATCGTCGAGCTTAGATGACCGAAGAACAAAGGGAAGAGATGAAGAGAAAACAACGTGAGTACCAGCGGGAATACTGAACACGGAAGAAGGCTGCATCCCAAAATAGTAGCACTTCCTATGCTTTGACTGAAACAGTGCCAGGTTAAATTATCATGAAGGGGGTACTAATACTACACGAAACAATCCTTGAATTACATAATAACAAACCCAATGAAGTAATCATCAAAGTTGATATTTAAAAGGTCAAATTTTCTTTTCTTCAACAGATGCTTGAATGAAAAGCTTTTGCAAGAAATGGTGTAAGAGGATTCAAAATTTGTCATGTTGTATGTGGGCATCAAAATTAATGATGACATTAAGCACTATCTTTCGAACAATAAAGGACTTAGACAATGAGAAACCCACATCCCCTATTCTATTCAGTAAGCCACGGATATGCTTTATATATTGGTTAAGAGGGCAAAATGCGATGCACATATTAGAGGGCTCATACCTCACCTTATGGATGGTGGATTGTCCAATATTTGAATCCGCGGATTATACCATCTTATTTGTGGACCATGATCTAGAACAAGCTAAAAATATGAAGTTATTATTTTGTGTATTCAAATAGCTATTTGGTATAAAAATTAACTTCCTCAAAAGTGAGGAATTCTATTACGGAGATGTGAAACAAAATCAGGATACATATATGCTGAGGTCTATGGTTGTGAGATTTTGGGTCATACACATTTCCTTAGTTCATCAGCATAACTCTGAAATATTGAATAGAGTACAATGGAGGAATGCTTCAAAATAAAACTGAGCACTTGAAAGGCCAAGCATATTTCTTATGAGGCTTCTCTAGTCTTGTTGAATTCAATGCTTAATAGTTTACCATATTCATCACTTCTTTTTTAGATCACAAAAGGTGTTCTAGAAAACACATCATTATTATTGGTCATGATTCTTTTGGCAATAATGATATGCAAAAATACCACATTGCCAAGTGGCACATCCTTTGTTATCCTAAAGATCAAAGAGGTTTAGGTGTAATAGACCCCCTAATTAAGAATGTCTTCTTAACAAAGGGACGGGACATAGCAGACCTTGCTTAGAAATAAGTCTTTGACTTCGAAGACCTTATCATAAGTATAGACTAAAGCAAATGTTTGACATTTTTTTAAAAGGTTTATTAAAGTTCATAAACCATTTTTTTGGTTGTGGGACTTTCAAAGTAAAAACATGGCTCCCAAGCTGGATTATAGAAAGATACTTGGCAATTTCTAGACCCCTTAAGGAGTTAAGGAGAAATTCTCTAACCTATATAATATATATAGTCAACTATCCTCATGTCAAAATCAATTATTTTGAGATAGGTGCCATTAGATATTTCTTTTTAGAGCATTAGTTGGGAATTGATTACTTGGCAAAGCGTAGTAGCAAAGATATCCAACATTCATCTATAATAAACAAGAAGGACGTATTCGCATGGGACCCACACATTCATGGACAATTTTAGTATGTTGCATGTATCAATATTTAATGAATCAGGGCATTCTTTCTAACATAAGTCTATTCAAAAGCTGAAACACCCTCCAAAATTTAAAATCTTCCTTCGATTCCTTTGTTGGGAGTTATACTAGCAATAGATAATCAAATTAAAGAAATTGGTAGGCAACCAAAGGTGTTATTTTTGTTATCGTACTAAAATAATCAAGCATTTTTTTTATTTAATTGTCATCACACAAGATCTGTTTGGAGAATCGTTCAGATGGCTACTGAATTAACACCCCCTGTTCAGGTGGCTATTGAATTAACACCACCAAGATCGATATCTCACATGCTAGGAGGTTGACTTACTGGCATAAGCCGCATAAGAAATAAGGAGAAAAGACATATCTTCATTGGTGTGGCTACTCTTTGTTGCGCAATTAAGTGTTGTGGCATCGATATTATGTGTGAGAAAAGATAATGTGTGTCTTTCTTGCATT
>JAHUYU010003328.1:0-16254 GCA_030439765.1 Tripidium arundinaceum | reverse complement strand
GGGAAGGCAGCCAAGCATAATATCAAGTGCATTTTGCTCATCCAAGAAGCTCCCACTTCAGCCCTTCCACATCATGGAGTCACTTTCCGAATCAGGAAGAACCAAGAATATGCTCAAGGCTAAGATCAAGCACCAATCTTTTTCAAGTGAAACATTGGATATTCATCCTACTTCCTTGCATTGCCTTGGGCGGTGATCACCAAGGTGTACCACTGGTTTCGAAGCCCGCAGATAATCCGGTGCCCATTCGCGATGAATGGGACAACTATTTCTATTCTCAAGCTGCTGACAAGGTGGAGGCAGAGTACTACAAAGAAAAGGCTACGATTGACTACTTCGATGATGAGTTCGATTCTCAAGCAGCTAATGAACTAACTACTTAAACTAATTAACTAACTAATGATTTAACTAGTGAACTAACTAATTACCTAATTACTCACCGGGCGGCGGTGGCCGGGCGTCACGGCAGTGGTCGCTGCGGTGGCCGAGCGGCGCAGTGGTGTGGTCGCGGGCTGCACGGGCGGCGTGCACGCCGTAGGTGGACGGAGGTCGGTCGACGCTGCGGGCAACCTTTCCTCAGGCGGCGATCTGGAGTAGCCAAGGCCAGCGATGCGGCGTACAACATGGCGAGGGAGCGGTTGCGGTGAGAGCGAGAGGAGAAAGAAGATGAGGGAGAGAGAAGAGCTCGACAGCGGTATAGTATTCAAAGCTCGACATCATGGATCTTGGCGCCGAGTTTAGAACCGAGATTTGTGGCGGTGAGCCCGGAGCTAGGATCCACGGCGCCGAGCTTTTGCCATGTCAACGCCACGTAAGGGGTCACGCCACGTATGGGGTCATGCAACATCGGGTGTCCAAGTTCGGCGTCATGGCCTACGATGCCGAGACGTGTTATCTCGACCCCATATGCCACAGTGCTGACCTGTCCGCCTAAAAAAAACATCCTAGACATAAATATGATTTAAAAAAAGGTTGAAAAAATAGAAAAAAACGGTCGTCCCCGACCCCAGTCCACGATGGAACACATCGTCAGCGCTGTGGGTGACCGGCGAGCGCGCGGCGAATCGCGTTGCTCTCGGCGCAACCGGAACGTGGAGGCTCAATGAATGTGCGGACCCAAACCAAACAGAAGGTAACACAACGGCCAAACCCTTGCTCCCCCGTGACCGTGAGGGACGGAACCCGTCCAGTCCGAGAAGAATCAAACCCATCAATGCGTTGGTTAGACGGATGCATCAACGGAGCCACCGGATCGCGCCACTGTTTCCGAGCTCACCCCTCCACCCCCTTCGTCTCGAAGGAGTTCGATCGTCCTGCTCGGCTCAGCTCATCGATTCCTTGACGCCGCCTCTGCCATGCGCGCAATTGGTCTCGTGTACCATCATTCAGAAATGGTTTCTAGCCGTACTGGGCTACTGGCGCATCTTTAATTCTTGCTATAAATCAGTTTCATGAGACAAGGCGCATGCAGACGCAAGGCAGTGGATGGCGGTACCAGCAGTGGTACACTAGTAGTCGCCTAAACTTTAATCCATGTTTCATACTAATTAAGAGAACTAAATATGAGTTAATTATAAAATTAATTGTATAATCTGTGGCTAATTCGCGAGACGAATCTAATAAGTCTAATTAATCCATGATTAGCATATATTTACTATAGCATCACATGAGCAAATCATGGACTAATTAAGTTTAATAGATTCGTCTCGCAAATTAGCCTCTATCTGTAGATTTAATTTTATAATTAGTCTATGTTTAATTATTGTAATAGCATCAAACATTTGATGCTAAAATATTCTGGGGGTATCCCGTAGACAGCAGCAGCGGTGGATGGCAGATTCGCAGATGTGTTTCCGCTTTTGCAGGTACTCCCTCCGTCCCATAAAGACCGTCGTTTTTGACTTCCAGCTATCTTGTTTGACCGTCCGTCTTATTTAAAATTTTTGTATAGATATTATCTATTTTGTTATGACTTATTTTATCATTAGAGATATTTTAATAATAATTTATTTATTTTATAATTTACATAAAATTTTTAAATAAGACGGACGGTTAAATAAGATGTCTGTAAGTAAAAAAAAAAGTCAAAAACGACTATGTTTGTAGGACGGAGGGAGTAGAAAATTGTGAGATGCGCGTAGCATGCTCCAGCAAAGTCAACACGTAACAGTCAGTCACCAGGCAGGCAGGCCACACGTAGGCCGTGGGACAGACAAGTAGGCGAGGGGGGGCATTAACTTCGACATTCATACCGTCACCTACCTCCTGCGTGAGTCGTGATCCTGTGCCAGTTGCCACTATGCCAGTACCCGCATGAGCTCGTTCCACGGCCGTTGCATGCATGCTACAGAAGCAGAGCCTGGCGGAGAAGAATCCACTAGGCAGCTCCAAAATAGAAAAACACAAGCTGGGCTTGGTCAAGAGTAATAGACATCAGAAAGAGTTAGGCGAGTTTGATTGACGAGGAGTGCCACTTCGCCACGGCTACACATCATGTCCATGTGCATGTGCATAGCCCTTTTGATTTCTGGTTTGGACTTTGGAGTGCCAAAATTTCGCCTCTCTTGATACACAAACTTGGTCAAGGATGTTAGGTACAGTGGGCAGTGGCACTCGCACTCGCACTCAGCAGCGGCAACTCTTTCGTCCCTAGTCAACCGTACCAGTACCAAACTACCACTACCACGTAGAACGTCGCCGACGTCGCCCAGTTTTCACTTTTCACTTTCAGAGAGGCAGATGTAAGTGTGACGTGACGGCATGGCAAGTCCTTGTTCTTGCTCCATTACTGTGACTCAGACCAGAGTGCGGAGGCAGTACAGGCATTAAACGCGGCTCACCCACCAGTTGAACCCATTCGGATCCTTCGTCCGACCCTCCGGCCCCCCACGCCGGCAGCGCAGTTACTCCGCCCCTCCCTCGCCATCCATTCCTCCACTCCACAGTCCACACTGCAGTGCATGCCACTCCCGTTTCTAATCCCCCTCCATCACTAGTGCCGTGAAGCCCACACACACCACGCGACCCCGCAGAAAGCATTGCCCCGGCGACGCGGCCCTGTGCGCAGGATGCTCTTTGCCTGCCTGCTACTGTTCACCTCTGCTCATATAGCGCGCGGCTAGCAGCTTCTGGATCGACGCGTGCGTGTAGCAGGGGCTAGCTGCTGGCAAACAGTGCTAGCTAGCTACACGCTAGGCACGGCGGCGCCGGGATCCATGACGGGTCAGGAAGAAAAGGTGGAGCAGAAGGGAGGGGCGGTGGCCGGACGGCAAGGATCGATCCAGAACAACGACGACAAGAACGGCGCACCCGAGGCGGCGTGTGCGCCCAAGGCGGCTGCTGCCATGCCGATGCCGCGCCACCGGCGGTCCAAGAGGTCTGTCTCCACACGTTCTGCCCTCGACTTCGTCTCCTTCACATATATATGGACTTCAAAAGCTTCGGTGTTTGACTTTGCCGCCGTCTCTATTCGTGTTTCAGTGCATCTTCCCGACAGGAATGCGGAGGCATGCAAGCATGGACCGTCGCGTGGCGCCGTGGAGCAAGGGCAATGCTGCGGCCAAGCGCAGCTTGCCATCATCACTCCCTGCTCGTCCAAGGTTCGTTGCTGATTACTCAACTCTTCACCGCACGCACAACGGGAGGATGTGTGGTTTTCTTATTACTGACAGGCTTTATTTGTGAATTCTCTGTCAGAACCTGCCGGACGCGAGGAAGTCTTACGCGATTCCTCCGGCGGCATGCTCAGTTCACCAGGGGCCGCGAGATCAAAGACCGAACGCGTCGCCAAACCACCGCGTGTCCCTGGAGAATGATGTGAGAACCTGAAGAAAAGCCGCCGTTTCTGATCTAGTAGGTCTGTTCGTCTGAATAACTGTTTATGAATTCTCTGGCAGGTTAGGCAGCTGCAGCTGCATTTGCATCAGGAGAGGTCTATCCGGGTCATGCTTGATCGGGCCATTGGCCGGGCATCCAGCACATTGTCTCCTGGCCATAGGTATTTCCCAGCCCAGGTATGACTGATCGTCCATTCGCCAACTCAAAAAATTTTCCTCCTGCGAGTTGCCGCTGACTCGTGCATCTCACGTGACACTCAAGTTAGCTGTAGAATTGTTCATTTCCATGTAGAGTGCTCTCAGCACTGCCGTGGCAGCTTGCAAGTTTCAAGTTTGCAAGCATTCAATAATTTATTTCGTCTGGATTGGGCATGGAAATTCAGTTGTCTAACAAAACAGCTGTGAAACCACCGGTATCCAAATCCAGGCATATATGTTTTTTTTGCCCTCTTTAGCATTGTCCACAGCTAGTTTGATGCCAGCTAAAAGAACAGTTGCCCAAGTCAAGAGACCATGCAAGGGAACACGTTACATCCCTGCAACTCAATACTACTGATGTTAATGATTTTCTTCTCCATTCACCCTTCGAGGAAGTATGACATTTGTTGATGATCTTGACAAGAATGGTGAACGGGGCCTTTTCAGGCTTTTCTGGTGCCTCGGTGCGCAGAAGATAATATATGGATGCCATGCATCTAACCATTTCTTCAGATATTTTGCTTTGGGCATTGATAAAGGTGATCTTTCAGAGTGCGAGCAAGAGAGCCACTCCCAGAATAAGGTAGCTTTTCATAAGGAGAAAAGTCAAAATCAATCTACTGCATCCATTCTGGTTCGAAAGCATTCGTATTATATAGAAGTGCAAATTTTGGATGAGATGTATCAATAGTGCATTTTTCTGAAAGTAGTGTGATGAGCACGAAACGTGCATGATACTATGATAGTCATAAAACTACTATATATCTCTCCCCTCAAAAGTGCATACAGAAGGACTACTTAAAATTTTGGTTGAGCAAACACGGCGCATTAGAGCAGGCATATCAGCACAGCAAAGTTATATGATTTGTTGTTAATAATGTTTGCAGTAAGTTAGATGAGCATGTTGGGAGAATTCTTTGCTTGTCTGTGTTACCTTTTTTGGATCCGGTGGGAAGGAAGTAGGATGAATATCCAATGTTTCACTTGAAAAAGATTGGTGCTTGATCTTAGCCTTGAGCATATTCTTGGTTCTTCCTGATTCGGAAAGTGACTCCATGATGTGGAAGGGCTGAAGTGGGAGCTTCTTGGATGAGCAAAATGCACTTGATATTATGCTTGGCTGCCTTCTTGTCCTAGTAGTGATACTTTTGGTGTGCGCAGGGGATGAAATACCAGAACTCTGGCCAGACGACGGCCCAGACATGCACTGATCGAAGATGCTTCTGTAGAGAGTAAGAACGTGCTGCTCACGGTTGGCGATTTCCTCTTCGAGCAATTCAATCTCTGCTATCAGTTCCTTTGTCTGTATGGAATAGCAGTCAGTCTTCAGAATCGTAGACACACACACAGAGAGAGAGAGAGAGAGAGCGCGCTATAGGGCAGGCTTGGATTATAAGAATACAACAATCATAGTCATGTACAACACTACTACAACATAAGCAGCTATACAATCTCTAAGAAGAAAATCATTAACATCAGTAGTATTGAGTTGCAGGGATGTAACGTGTTCCCTTGCATGGTCTCTTGACTTGGGCAACTGTTCTTTTAGCTGGCATCAAACTAGCTGTGGACAATGCTAAAGAGGGCAAAAAAAACATATATGCCTGGATTTGGATACCGGTGGTTTCACAGCTGTTTTGTTAGACAACTGAATTTCCATGCCCAATCCAGACGAAATAAATTATTGAATGCTTGCAAACTTGAAACTTGCAAGCTGCCACGGCAGTGCTGAGAGCACTCTACATGGAAATGAACAATTCTACAGCTAACTTGAGTGTCACGTGAGATGCACGAGTCAGCGGCAACTCGCAGGAGGAAAATTTTTTGAGTTGGCGAATGGACGATCAGTCATACCTGGGCTGGGAAATACCTATGGCCAGGAGACAATGTGCTGGATGCCCGGCCAATGGCCCGATCAAGCATGACCCGGATAGACCTCTCCTGATGCAAATGCAGCTGCAGCTGCCTAACCTGCCAGAGAATTCATAAACAGTTATTCAGACGAACAGACCTACTAGATCAGAAACGGCGGCTTTTCTTCAGGTTCTCACATCATTCTCCAGGGACACGCGGTGGTTTGGCGACGCGTTCGGTCTTTGATCTCGCGGCCCCTGGTGAACTGAGCATGCCGCCGGAGGAATCGCGTAAGACTTCCTCGCGTCCGGCAGGTTCTGACAGAGAATTCACAAATAAAGCCTGTCAGTAATAAGAAAACCACACATCCTCCCGTTGTGCGTGCGGTGAAGAGTTGAGTAATCAGCAACGAACCTTGGACGAGCAGGGAGTGATGATGGCAAGCTGCGCTTGGCCGCAGCATTGCCCTTGCTCCACGGCGCCACGCGACGGGTCCATGCTTGCATGCCTCCGCATTCCTGTCGGAAGATGCACTGAAACACGAATAGAGACGGCGGCAAAGTCAAACACCGAAGCTTTTGAAGTCCATATATATGTGAAGGAGACGAAGTCGAGGGCAGAACGTGTGGAGACAGACCTCTTGGACCGCCGGTGGCGCGGCATCGGCATGGCAGCAGCCGCCTTGGGCGCACACGCCGCCTCGGGTGCGCCGTTCTTGTCGTCGTTGTTCTGGATCGATCCTTGCCGTCCGGCCACCGCCCCTCCCTTCTGCTCCACCTTTTCTTCCTGACCCGTCATGGATCCCGGCGCCGCCGTGCCTAGCGTGTAGCTAGCTAGCACTGTTTGCCAGCAGCTAGCCCCTGCTACACGCACGCGTCGATCCAGAAGCTGCTAGCCGCGCGCTATATGAGCAGAGGTGAACAGTAGCAGGCAGGCAAAGAGCATCCTGCGCACAGGGCCGCGTCGCCGGGGCAATGCTTTCTGCGGGGCCGCGTGGTGTGTGTGGGCTTCACGGCACTAGTGATGGAGGGGGATTAGAAACGGGAGTGGCATGCACTGCAGTGTGGACTGTGGAGTGGAGGAATGGATGGCGAGGGAGGGGCGGAGTAACTGCGCTGCCGGCGTGGGGGGCCGGAGGGTCGGACGAAGGATCCGAATGGGTTCAACTGGTGGGTGAGCCGCGTTTAATGCCTGTACTGCCTCCGCACTCTGGTCTGAGTCACAGTAATGGAGCAAGAACAAGGACTTGCCATGCCGTCACGTCACACTTACATCTGCCTCTCTGAAAGTGAAAAGTGAAAACTGGGCGACGTCGGCGACGTTCTACGTGGTAGTGGTAGTTTGGTACTGGTACGGTTGACTAGGGACGAAAGAGTTGCCGCTGCTGAGTGCGAGTGCGAGTGCCACTGCCCACTGTACCTAACATCCTTGACCAAGTTTGTGTATCAAGAGAGGCGAAATTTTGGCACTCCAAAGTCCAAACCAGAAATCAAAAGGGCTATGCACATGCACATGGACATGATGTGTAGCCGTGGCGAAGTGGCACTCCTCGTCAATCAAACTCGCCTAACTCTTTCTGATGTCTATTACTCTTGACCAAGCCCAGCTTGTGTTTTTCTATTTTGGAGCTGCCTAGTGGATTCTTCTCCGCCAGGCTCTGCTTCTGTAGCATGCATGCAACGGCCGTGGAACGAGCTCATGCGGGTACTGGCATAGTGGCAACTGGCACAGGATCACGACTCACGCAGGAGGTAGGTGACGGTATGAATGTCGAAGTTAATGCCCCCCTCGCCTACTTGTCTGTCCCACGGCCTACGTGTGGCCTGCCTGCCTGGTGACTGACTGTTACGTGTTGACTTTGCTGGAGCATGCTACGCGCATCTCACAATTTTCTACTCCCTCCGTCCTACAAACATAGTCGTTTTTGACTTTTTTTTTTACTTACAGACATCTTATTTAACCGTCCGTCTTATTTAAAAATTTTATGTAAATTATAAAATAAATAAATTATTATTAAAATATCTCTAATGATAAAATAAGTCATAACAAAATAGATAATATCTATACAAAAATTTTAAATAAGACGGACGGTCAAACAAGATAGCTGGAAGTCAAAAACGACGGTCTTTATGGGACGGAGGGAGTACCTGCAAAAGCGGAAACACATCTGCGAATCTGCCATCCACCGCTGCTGCTGTCTACGGGATACCCCCAGAATATTTTAGCATCAAATGTTTGATGCTAATTACAATAATTAAACATAGACTAATTATAAAATTAAATCTACAGATAGAGGCTAATTTGCGAGACGAATCTATTAAACTTAATTAGTCCATGATTTGCTCATGTGATGCTATAGTAAATATATGCTAATCATGGATTAATTAGACTTATTAGATTCGTCTCGCGAATTAGCCACAGATTATACAATTAATTTTATAATTAACTCATATTTAGTTCTCTTAATTAGTATGAAACATGGATTAAAGTTTAGGCGACTACTAGTGTACCACTGCTGGTACCGCCATCCACTGCCTTGCGTCTGCATGCGCCTTGTCTCATGAAACTGATTTATAGCAAGAATTAAAGATGCGCCAGTAGCCCAGTACGGCTAGAAACCATTTCTGAATGATGGTACACGAGACCAATTGCGCGCATGGCAGAGGCGGCGTCAAGGAATCGATGAGCTGAGCCGAGCAGGACGATCGAACTCCTTCGAGACGAAGGGGGTGGAGGGGTGAGCTCGGAAACAGTGGCGCGATCCGGTGGCTCCGTTGATGCATCCGTCTAACCAACGCATTGATGGGTTTGATTCTTCTCGGACTGGACGGGTTCCGTCCCTCACGGTCACGGGGGAGCAAGGGTTTGGCCGTTGTGTTACCTTCTGTTTGGTTTGGGTCCGCACATTCATTGAGCCTCCACGTTCCGGTTGCGCCGAGAGCAACGCGATTCGCCGCGCGCTCGCCGGTCACCCACAGCGCTGACGATGTGTTCCATCGTGGACTGGGGTCGGGGACGACCGTTTTTTTCTATTTTTCAACCTTTTTTTAAATCATATTTATGTCTAGGATGTTTTTTTAGGCGGACAGGTCAGCACTGTGGCATATGGGGTCGAGATAACACGTCTCGGCATCGTAGGCCATGACGCCGAACTTGGACACCCGATGTTGCATGACCCCATACGTGGCGTGACCCCTTACGTGGCGTTGACATGGCAAAAGCTCGGCGCCGTGGATCCTAGCTCCGGGCTCACCGCCACAAATCTCGGTTCTAAACTCGGCGCCAAGATCCATGATGTCGAGCTTTGAATACTATACCGCTGTCGAGCTCTTCTCTCTCCCTCATCTTCTTTCTCCTCTCGCTCTCACCGCAACCGCTCCCTCGCCATGTTGTACGCCGCATCGCTGGCCTTGGCTACTCCAGATCGCCGCCTGAGGAAAGGTTGCCCGCAGCGTCGACCGACCTCCGTCCACCTACGGCGTGCACGCCGCCCGTGCAGCCCGCGACCACACCACTGCGCCGCTCGGCCACCGCAGCGACCACTGCCGTGACGCCCGGCCACCGCCGCCCGGTGAGTAATTAGGTAATTAGTTAGTTCACTAGTTAAATCATTAGTTAGTTAATTAGTTTAAGTAGTTAGTTCATTAGCTGCTTGAGAATCGAACTCATCATCGAAGTAGTCAATCGTAGCCTTTTCTTTGTAGTACTCTGCCTCCACCTTGTCAGCAACGTGAGAATGCTAAGCGCATTGCTGAAAGCAGAAGACAAAACAATAGGGCTAGAGTGGACAAGAGAACAGAGTTATGAACGAAGATTGATGTACAGTAGGCCGCAATGGAGACAATGAAGGATCTTGTCGGGGGCCTTCCTAGAATTTATGGTGAGTTTGCAAGGAATGAATTTTTATGATTCACGTATTAGTGTTTGTACATTACAAAAGAATTGATTTTTGCTTCCATGCAGGTGAATCACACACTAGTGACCACGCTGCTGAGCTCGCAACAGCAAGGCTAGAGAAAAGGAAGGTGGATGAGCAGCAAGAGAGAGGTGGTCGGTCCATGCTATCTCAGCTCATAGAGGATGCTGAGGGTCCTTGCATTGCCTTGGGCGGTGATCACCAAGGTGTACCACTGGTTTCGAAGCCCGCAGATAATCCGGTGCCCATTCGCGATGAATGGGACAACTATTTCTATTCTCAAGCTGCTGACAAGGTGGAGGCAGAGTACTACAAAGAAAAGGCTACGATTGACTACTTCGATGATGAGTTCGATTCTCAAGCAGCTAATGAACTAACTACTTAAACTAATTAACTAACTAATGATTTAACTAGTGAACTAACTAATTACCTAATTACTCACCGGGCGGCGGTGGCCGGGCGTCACGGCAGTGGTCGCTGCGGTGGCCGAGCGGCGCAGTGGTGTGGTCGCGGGCTGCACGGGCGGCGTGCACGCCGTAGGTGGACGGAGGTCGGTCGACGCTGCGGGCAACCTTTCCTCAGGCGGCGATCTGGAGTAGCCAAGGCCAGCGATGCGGCGTACAACATGGCGAGGGAGCGGTTGCGGTGAGAGCGAGAGGAGAAAGAAGATGAGGGAGAGAGAAGAGCTCGACAGCGGTATAGTATTCAAAGCTCGACATCATGGATCTTGGCGCCGAGTTTAGAACCGAGATTTGTGGCGGTGAGCCCGGAGCTAGGATCCACGGCGCCGAGCTTTTGCCATGTCAACGCCACGTAAGGGGTCACGCCACGTATGGGGTCATGCAACATCGGGTGTCCAAGTTCGGCGTCATGGCCTACGATGCCGAGACGTGTTATCTCGACCCCATATGCCACAGTGCTGACCTGTCCGCCTAAAAAAACATCCTAGACATAAATATGATTTAAAAAAAGGTTGAAAAATAGAAAAAAACGGTCGTCCCCGACCCCAGTCCACGATGGAACACATCGTCAGCGCTGTGGGTGACCGGCGAGCGCGCGGCGAATCGCGTTGCTCTCGGCGCAACCGGAACGTGGAGGCTCAATGAATGTGCGGACCCAAACCAAACAGAAGGTAACACAACGGCCAAACCCTTGCTCCCCCGTGACCGTGAGGGACGGAACCCGTCCAGTCCGAGAAGAATCAAACCCATCAATGCGTTGGTTAGACGGATGCATCAACGGAGCCACCGGATCGCGCCACTGTTTCCGAGCTCACCCCTCCACCCCCTTCGTCTCGAAGGAGTTCGATCGTCCTGCTCGGCTCAGCTCATCGATTCCTTGACGCCGCCTCTGCCATGCGCGCAATTGGTCTCGTGTACCATCATTCAGAAATGGTTTCTAGCCGTACTGGGCTACTGGCGCATCTTTAATTCTTGCTATAAATCAGTTTCATGAGACAAGGCGCATGCAGACGCAAGGCAGTGGATGGCGGTACCAGCAGTGGTACACTAGTAGTCGCCTAAACTTTAATCCATGTTTCATACTAATTAAGAGAACTAAATATGAGTTAATTATAAAATTAATTGTATAATCTGTGGCTAATTCGCGAGACGAATCTAATAAGTCTAATTAATCCATGATTAGCATATATTTACTATAGCATCACATGAGCAAATCATGGACTAATTAAGTTTAATAGATTCGTCTCGCAAATTAGCCTCTATCTGTAGATTTAATTTTATAATTAGTCTATGTTTAATTATTGTAATTAGCATCAAACATTTGATGCTAAAATATTCTGGGGGTATCCCGTAGACAGCAGCAGCGGTGGATGGCAGATTCGCAGATGTGTTTCCGCTTTTGCAGGTACTCCCTCCGTCCCATAAAGACCGTCGTTTTTGACTTCCAGCTATCTTGTTTGACCGTCCGTCTTATTTAAAATTTTTGTATAGATATTATCTATTTTGTTATGACTTATTTTATCATTAGAGATATTTTAATAATAATTTATTTATTTTATAATTTACATAAAATTTTTAAATAAGACGGACGGTTAAATAAGATGTCTGTAAGTAAAAAAAAAAGTCAAAAACGACTATGTTTGTAGGACGGAGGGAGTAGAAAATTGTGAGATGCGCGTAGCATGCTCCAGCAAAGTCAACACGTAACAGTCAGTCACCAGGCAGGCAGGCCACACGTAGGCCGTGGGACAGACAAGTAGGCGAGGGGGGCATTAACTTCGACATTCATACCGTCACCTACCTCCTGCGTGAGTCGTGATCCTGTGCCAGTTGCCACTATGCCAGTACCCGCATGAGCTCGTTCCACGGCCGTTGCATGCATGCTACAGAAGCAGAGCCTGGCGGAGAAGAATCCACTAGGCAGCTCCAAAATAGAAAAACACAAGCTGGGCTTGGTCAAGAGTAATAGACATCAGAAAGAGTTAGGCGAGTTTGATTGACGAGGAGTGCCACTTCGCCACGGCTACACATCATGTCCATGTGCATGTGCATAGCCCTTTTGATTTCTGGTTTGGACTTTGGAGTGCCAAAATTTCGCCTCTCTTGATACACAAACTTGGTCAAGGATGTTAGGTACAGTGGGCAGTGGCACTCGCACTCGCACTCAGCAGCGGCAACTCTTTCGTCCCTAGTCAACCGTACCAGTACCAAACTACCACTACCACGTAGAACGTCGCCGACGTCGCCCAGTTTTCACTTTTCACTTTCAGAGAGGCAGATGTAAGTGTGACGTGACGGCATGGCAAGTCCTTGTTCTTGCTCCATTACTGTGACTCAGACCAGAGTGCGGAGGCAGTACAGGCATTAAACGCGGCTCACCCACCAGTTGAACCCATTCGGATCCTTGCCGTCCGGCCACCGCCCCTCCCTTCTGCTCCACCTTTTCTTCCTGACCCGTCATGGATCCCGGCGCCGCCGTGCCTAGCGTGTAGCTAGCTAGCACTGTTTGCCAGCAGCTAGCCCCTGCTACACGCACGCGTCGATCCAGAAGCTGCTAGCCGCGCGCTATATGAGCAGAGGTGAACAGTAGCAGGCAGGCAAAGAGCATCCTGCGCACAGGGCCGCGTCGCCGGGGCAATGCTTTCTGCGGGGCCGCGTGGTGTGTGTGGGCTTCACGGCACTAGTGATGGAGGGGGATTAGAAACGGGAGTGGCATGCACTGCAGTGTGGACTGTGGAGTGGAGGAATGGATGGCGAGGGAGGGGCGGAGTAACTGCGCTGCCGGCGTGGGGGGCCGGAGGGTCGGACGAAGGATCCGAATGGGTTCAACTGGTGGGTGAGCCGCGTTTAATGCCTGTACTGCCTCCGCACTCTGGTCTGAGTCACAGTAATGGAGCAAGAACAAGGACTTGCCATGCCGTCACGTCACACTTACATCTGCCTCTCTGAAAGTGAAAAGTGAAAACTGGGCGACGTCGGCGACGTTCTACGTGGTAGTGGTAGTTTGGTACTGGTACGGTTGACTAGGGACGAAAGAGTTGCCGCTGCTGAGTGCGAGTGCGAGTGCCACTGCCCACTGTACCTAACATCCTTGACCAAGTTTGTGTATCAAGAGAGGCGAAATTTTGGCACTCCAAAGTCCAAACCAGAAATCAAAAGGGCTATGCACATGCACATGGACATGATGTGTAGCCGTGGCGAAGTGGCACTCCTCGTCAATCAAACTCGCCTAACTCTTTCTGATGTCTATTACTCTTGACCAAGCCCAGCTTGTGTTTTTCTATTTTGGAGCTGCCTAGTGGATTCTTCTCCGCCAGGCTCTGCTTCTGTAGCATGCATGCAACGGCCGTGGAACGAGCTCATGCGGGTACTGGCATAGTGGCAACTGGCACAGGATCACGACTCACGCAGGAGGTAGGTGACGGTATGAATGTCGAAGTTAATGCCCCCCTCGCCTACTTGTCTGTCCCACGGCCTACGTGTGGCCTGCCTGCCTGGTGACTGACTGTTACGTGTTGACTTTGCTGGAGCATGCTACGCGCATCTCACAATTTTCTACTCCCTCCGTCCTACAAACATAGTCGTTTTTGACTTTTTTTTTTACTTACAGACATCTTATTTAACCGTCCGTCTTATTTAAAAATTTTATGTAAATTATAAAATAAATAAATTATTATTAAAATATCTCTAATGATAAAATAAGTCATAACAAAATAGATAATATCTATACAAAAATTTTAAATAAGACGGACGGTCAAACAAGATAGCTGGAAGTCAAAAACGACGGTCTTTATGGGACGGAGGGAGTACCTGCAAAAGCGGAAACACATCTGCGAATCTGCCATCCACCGCTGCTGCTGTCTACGGGATACCCCCAGAATATTTTAGCATCAAATGTTTGATGCTAATTACAATAATTAAACATAGACTAATTATAAAATTAAATCTACAGATAGAGGCTAATTTGCGAGACGAATCTATTAAACTTAATTAGTCCATGATTTGCTCATGTGATGCTATAGTAAATATATGCTAATCATGGATTAATTAGACTTATTAGATTCGTCTCGCGAATTAGCCACAGATTATACAATTAATTTTATAATTAACTCATATTTAGTTCTCTTAATTAGTATGAAACATGGATTAAAGTTTAGGCGACTACTAGTGTACCACTGCTGGTACCGCCATCCACTGCCTTGCGTCTGCATGCGCCTTGTCTCATGAAACTGATTTATAGCAAGAATTAAAGATGCGCCAGTAGCCCAGTACGGCTAGAAACCATTTCTGAATGATGGTACACGAGACCAATTGCGCGCATGGCAGAGGCGGCGTCAAGGAATCGATGAGCTGAGCCGAGCAGGACGATCGAACTCCTTCGAGACGAAGGGGGTGGAGGGGTGAGCTCGGAAACAGTGGCGCGATCCGGTGGCTCCGTTGATGCATCCGTCTAACCAACGCATTGATGGGTTTGATTCTTCTCGGACTGGACGGGTTCCGTCCCTCACGGTCACGGGGGAGCAAGGGTTTGCCGTTGTGTTACCTTCTGTTTGGTTTGGGTCCGCACATTCATTGAGCCTCCACGTTCCGGTTGCGCCGAGAGCAACGCGATTCGCCGCGCGCTCGCCGGTCACCCACAGCGCTGACGATGTGTTCCATCGTGGACTGGGGTCGGGGACGACCGTTTTTTTCTATTTTTCAACCTTTTTTTAAATCATATTTATGTCTAGGATGTTTTTTTAGGCGGACAGGTCAGCACTGTGGCATATGGGGTCGAGATAACACGTCTCGGCATCGTAGGCCATGACGCCGAACTTGGACACCCGATGTTGCATGACCCCATACGTGGCGTGACCCCTTACGTGGCGTTGACATGGCAAAAGCTCGGCGCCGTGGATCCTAGCTCCGGGCTCACCGCCACAAATCTCGGTTCTAAACTCGGCGCCAAGATCCATGATGTCGAGCTTTGAATACTATACCGCTGTCGAGCTCTTCTCTCTCCCTCATCTTCTTTCTCCTCTCGCTCTCACCGCAACCGCTCCCTCGCCATGTTGTACGCCGCATCGCTGGCCTTGGCTACTCCAGATCGCCGCCTGAGGAAAGGTTGCCCGCAGCGTCGACCGACCTCCGTCCACCTACGGCGTGCACGCCGCCCGTGCAGCCCGCGACCACACCACTGCGCCGCTCGGCCACCGCAGCGACCACTGCCGTGACGCCCGGCCACCGCCGCCCGGTGAGTAATTAGGTAATTAGTTAGTTCACTAGTTAAATCATTAGTTAGTTAATTAGTTTAAGTAGTTAGTTCATTAGCTGCTTGAGAATCGAACTCATCATCGAAGTAGTCAATCGTAGCCTTTTCTTTGTAGTACTCTGCCTCCACCTTGTCAGCAGCTTGAGAATAGAAATAGTTGTCCCATTCATCGCGAATGGGCACCGGATTATCTGCGGGCTTCGAAACCAGTGGTACACCTTGGTGATCACCGCCCAAGGCAATGCAAGGACCCTCAGCATCCTCTATGAGCTGAGATAGCATGGACCGACCACCTCTCTCTTGCTGCTCATCCACCTTCCTTTTCTCTAGCCTTGCTGTTGCGAGCTCAGCAGCGTGGTCACTAGTGTGTGATTCACCTGCATGGAAGCAAAAATCAATTCTTTTGTAATGTACAAACACTAATACGTGAATCATAAAAATTCATTCCTTGCAAACTCACCATAAATTCTAGGAAGGCCCCCGACAAGATCCTTCATTGTCTCCATTGCGGCCTACTGTACATCAATCTTCGTTCATAACTCTGTTCTCTTGTCCACTCTAGCCCTATTGTTTTGTCTTCTGCTTTCAGCAATGCGCTTAGCATTCTCACGTTGCTGACAAGGTGGAGGCAGAGTACTACAAAGAAAAGGCTACGATTGACTACTTCGATGATGAGTTCGATTCTCAAGCAGCTAATGAACTAACTACTTAAACTAATTAACTAACTAATGATTTAAA